>JAMXBD010005183.1:0-23980 GCA_024138025.1 Combretum micranthum
ACCACTCAATGACCACTATTTTCACTTAATAGCTTTCGAGCACACTTTTCTATCTTTATGCCTCTCTAATTGAAGTCCTCTATATCTCTTCTCCCATGTTTGTTCTTTTGATACTAGGGTTTCTACTTAGTTAATGTTTTTATGTTTGTTGCAAGTTTGATTGAGCTGATTCTCAATATTGAAAGCCTTTATCTTTAAGGCTTCATCAATCTCGATTTCCTTGATAGAAGTAGACATGATGATAGATTGGAAATGTAACTAGAAGAAACTAATTAGTTGATGTAAATTAACAATAACAACGGTGCAATTAAGGCTTCCAAATAGTTATGTAATAGAAAGGAAGGATGATAGCAATGAAAGCTACTGGATAAAGGAAGATCTTAAAGGAAAGCCCTAAGGTTCTAATACAAAGTTAGAAATATAAGAGAGAAAGTATTGTAATTGTTCATTGATAAATATATTAGAAAAAAACATCAATATACATAGATAGCATGTCTTTACTTCTTATTAAGTGATCCTACCTCTACCTGGCAACTTTGTCTACATAATCATTAATTATCCTAGCTAATAAAACATGACAAAAAAAAAAAGGAAAAGAAATTTATAAAAAGTTATAACTTCACATTAAATACTCAAAAAGCTTTATAATTAATTGAATATTCAAGAATTATAGCTTCATCAATACATTTTCTTAAATCTTTTTCAATTTTCTTAATAAAAAACTTGCATTTGAACATTTTAAAGTATGAAACATTAGGTTTTCTAACTTTAAGCAATTCATATGGGATTTTATTAGTATAAAGTCTAATATAAACACGATTTATAAAGCAACAAGAAGTAGAAACTACTTCAACCTATAAATACTCAATTATAATACTTTCATTTAAGAGAGTTCTTGCCATTTCTTGAATTGTTTTATTTTTTCGTTTAACGATCATATCCTGTTGTGGAGCAAAAAAATTATGTATGATGCCATAGCATATATCAATTCAACCATATCAATTGATATGTCCCATGAAATTACAAAGTTTCTTATTAGGTGTTGAAAATGCTATATAATTTTCTTCATTACTGTTGTTAAACTTTTTAGGGTTTCATAAGGTCAAGCTTGATTTGTTCTTTTTGGCTAATCAAGGTTGATTTGTTCAGTAAATGTGCTAGCGTTAAGTTGTGCTTTATTAAATAAATAAATAAATAAATTGCGCTCAGCTTCATATAAACTAAATTAGATAGATAGATTGGCTAATTTATATATTTAGTAGTTAGCGTCCATATTTTCTTTTACATTTTTCTTCCGGATACCATCTCTCTTGTAAAAATTAAAAATAAAAAGCCCAATTTAGCTCATACAACATGCCATCATACTTTTAGTAAAACAGTCCTTAAATTTAGTTTTGGCTTGAGCTTTTTAATTTTGTAAATTCAACAAGTAAGACTTTCTCTATAAAATGTGTGAGTCTGCATAAATTTGTGTCACTTAGAAAAAAAAAAAAAATAATAACAAATGAATAATTGCATGTCTCTCATCGTGAATTCTTTGTAAAATAATCACAATGGGTTAACGCTATCACTTATTGTTAACGGTCTGGTAAAGCTATAGGAAAAAGGAAAGTTAAAATTATATTTAAAAAAAATAGTTATGAAAATGTCACTAGAATAAAAATATCTAGATTTAGGCAATTACACTTGTTTATGAAATATATAAGCTAATAAATGATCGACCTCGTCTCTTGCAGAGTCAGGATTGATGTTATGTACCAAAAGTAATGCAAAATACAACACCTGTAAACATGTTTGGTCACGATCATACCATTTCCATATCATGCCCTTAGGAAAGGAAAGGAATTAGATAGGATGGGAAGTAAAGAAAAAGTTAGAAAGAAAAGAAAAGCGAAGTAAAAGGATTATACAATATATTGTTTAGATAAGAAAGCAATTAAAACTGAAAGGAAAATTAATAATATAGTTCAAAATTTCGTTAAAACATCGTAACATTTCCTCATAATTTTTTCCTGTTTTAAACAAAAACTTCAAAAGTGTAAAATCATTGCTTTGTTTTAAGAGTAAATTGGACAAACGCTCTAAAAATATTTAAGTTTTCCTTTTTTATTTTTTTGCTCCTTCAGAAACTATGATTTTAAAACATCCATTAGGATCCACGCAATAACCCAGGTTTTTCATGCTTTTCATTTTAGGGTCTGCTTGTTTCATAATTTTAAAACATTCACTATCATAAGAAGTTCATTGTTTGCTCTATTGAGTCAATTAGTGATTTTGTTTCAAAATTTTGAAAAATTTTGGTCAAATTTTTGCCATTTCATTAATTTCCTATAATTTTTGAGGGGAAAATGATCAATTAAGTGCAATTACTCTATTCTTTTATTGGAACTGTAATTTCAACCTAATCTTGCTAATTTCCCTTCCTCTACACTTAATGTAAACATTACCCTCAATGTTTTAAAAACATTATAAAACAAACAGAGGATAAACCCAAATAAATCTAGAGCAAGATTAAAAATTAGAAGTTATGAGAAAACTTCTATATTAATGCTCGACGGTTGAGTTTTTATCTGCCTATGTGCTTGATTTCCTTCTTGATTCTGTTCTAGAGACTAAGGAAAAACATGGTAACACATTAGTAATTACCGATTAGAGCCATGGTTGAATTATGGACAAAAACTTCTAAGGTTAACAAAGTTCTGAACTAAATGAACTAAACTTGATCTTGCACAAGAATTAGACTTATTTTTCCATAAAGAATAATATTTATTTGAAGAATATAAAGAATAAAGAATACAAAGAAAAAGGAGCTAATATCATGGAAGAATAAGAATGTTAGAGGATAAAAGAATAACAAAATTTTCTTGCAGTAGACATGCAAAATGAAGCACAACATTTAAGTAAGGGAATTAGGAGAGTTAATGTTCATCTCCTAGCCAATATCTCTAACTTCTACTAAACTCATTTCCCATACCCCTTCTAGTTCTAGGAGCTCCTATTCTCCCTCTAACTCTGCCTCTATCATCACTAGCACTTCTAGGTGGCCTTCTACCATACCTTTCTTGTAGGGTATGGCCTTCACGGAGGTCTTTGCCTTTGACTAGGCATAACTGGCTACTCATTTACATTGGAAGGGCCGGCTCCTATTTGTCTTTCAGCCAGCTTAACTTCTTCATTAAGCTATTTTTGGAGAAGAAAGTCATTCTTGTCTTGTTTAGAAATGCCCCTTTCTTCTCCTCTTTCATGTTCTTCATTAAGACTGCTTTCAAGGAAGCTATCATCAAACTGTTCATCATCTACAATCATACCCTCCATCCCTTATTGCTCAGGTATGTCTGTTTGGGTGTCATTAGGCTCTGGCTGAGATGGCTTGTTAAGCTCTGCTTCCTTATTTCCTCTAGCCTCTTGGGTTGCTTCTCTTCTTCTAGCTTCTTCTCTATTTGGTGGAGTTGCCAAATTTTGAGCCAAGGTAGCATTAGTTTGCATTCGCTTCAGTCTATCTGCTCTTTTAATGGCTTCAGCCATTTTGTTCATTAATTGCTACCGCGCTCTCTTTCTCTTGAATTGTTCATCTAGCATCATGTTAAAAGTTGCCACACTTTCCTCATTTTTTTTTTCATATTTTCATCAACCTAGTGTTGTTCCTCATAAGCTTTAGAAGCATTAGTAGTAGCTTTTCCAAAAATAACCTGTATTGGTTCATCGTGATTCACTACAGCCATGTCAAGAGTCACCGGAGTTGATTTTTCCTCAAACTCTTCCTCTTGGATCCTAAGTTTTCTCCTGTCAAAAAGCTTGTTATTGGCACAAACTTTTCTTCTTTTGAATTTCTTTTGAGTAGGGATAAGGGAAGGGGGAGACACAAGTCTTTCCTCATAAGCTTCTTGTGTTGCTATGGCCTTAAGGCTTCATGAAATAAATTGAATGTTCTACTACTGTAATTAATCTGGCAATGTCATTAGAGATGGCATTGATAATTTCCTCCTTTATTGCCAAATTCTCTTGTTGTTCATCATTTTCAGCTTCTTCTCCAGTTGCCAATACATGTTATCAACTACAGCAAGCTCACATAGCTCAAATTATGCTATTTCAAGTTCAAGCTCGTAAAAATCTTCATCTTCTGGTAGTTACTCTATTTGTGCAACTGGCTCCTTCTGGAGGTAAAATGTTGAGGTCAATGTCGCCATGAATTGTGGCATTGCCTTCTTGTTATGCCTCTCCTCCATATTCATTAATGATCTCTTGCACCAGTTTGTCTAAGAGGATAAGGTTATACTCCTCATATGAGGACTCATCATGTAAGATTAGCTTCCTCCCCTTTGGAAATGGTTTCTTGGCCTTCCTAGTGAATGACTTAGGAAGGGTGGGTATCGGAGCTAAGATTGTTTTGAGTGAAGGCTTCAAGATTAGTGAGTTAGGTTGGGGTAGATGTGTGGCATGTGTTTGGTGAATGGCTTCATTGTCTTCACTAGGGTAGTGAGTAGGTGACTTAGCCATTTGTTCTTGAATGGGTGGTTGAGTTTAGGTTTGCATGTGCATGGATAAGGGTCTATGTGTATGAGGTGGGAAATGTGTATAGACAGGTGATGTGTATGGGGATGATATGTGTGTAGGATGAGGGGGTGATGGGATATAAGTGAAAGGTAAGGGTGGCCTAATATCATTGTCATCAAGATGATCTGACTCGACCAGTATAGGTTGGGGAGATGGCGATTTTGACTATGTGGGTGGTTGTCAACCGTGGGTAAACAAATCTATGATTTACTTCATGCTCTTCTTTAACTCCCTTATATCTTCATCATATTTCCTTCCAAACTAAACCAGCTTCTCTTTCATCCTGCTTCTAATTTACCTAAGGTGGCTGCTGATAAGTGTAATGGAGCTATGGGTTGGTCAGGCACATCAAGGTGCTCTATCTCTTCCTCTGCAGTAGGTGCTTCTAAAATAATGGTAAGGGCTTTTGAGCAAGTACAATTGTCGGTTCTTGACTAATTATAGTAGGCTCATGCTCAGGTGCATCAACTTCTCTTGTTTCTAGCATAGTAGAATTAGCTTCAGCCTCTACTAACTTCTAATCCCTAAAAGATCTTTTCTAGAGTTCTTTGAATCAACATACCACATTAGTGGGTCCTTATTCTATCCATAACTCCAAATTCCTTAGAATTCTAGTGATTAAACCACTAAGAAAAATTCCTTTGCCATAGAGGCTGGCTTGAGTTTTAATCTTCCAAGCCACTAGTAATCAACATTCATCTTTCTTCCTCTTATCATGCTGATCAGAGGGTGTAATTAAGCCTCCACAATCATGGCTGCTCCTTCCAACTTTGAAAATTGCTCCTTCTAAGCAAATAATGTAACATTATGGCACTTAAGTTCTTGAAATTTAAAGCAGTGGTCTTGGAAGGTTTGAAACTGCCCTCAATATCTTCAGCTGCAACTGCCTCAATCTTCCTTTGACATGATATAGGAAGTTTCTTGAACTTATCCTCATAAAGGATATCCTCATCATCATATAACTCCATTGCAACAATAAACTACCTCATTGTAACCGTCCTATACTCTTTAATGATATCCTCATCATCATATCACTCCATTGCAGCAATAAACTACCTCATTGTAACCGTCCTATACTCTTCAAATGCATAAAAATGCACCGAGTCTCAATATTTTGGCACTTAGAATCCAGTTCTAAAATTAGCCATGAAAGCCATCGTAACTTCTTTGAAGGCTTCTTCATGATTTCAAACATTCTTTCCCATGCAAGATCTTCAAAATACCTCCTAAATTCTCTCCATCCCATAACTTTTCAAACACATCCCAGTTTGACAAAACATTTTCAACAACTTTCTTTCTAACCAAATTACAGGCTATATTTTTCTCTGTCTTCTGTACTTAAACCTATTAGGGATTGTGGAGTAACACTTACATGGACTTTGTAATCCACGAGATTTTTCCTATCTTACATCCAATAATAAGAAAACTTAATCTAATAAATGATATCAGGAAATTTGATGTGTAGGAGACAAAAATTAATTTTCCAATTAGAAATTTTTTTTATTTATGTTATGTTAATATTTTAAGTTTTATGTTGAGACAAATAAATTTCTTAGCTAGTAAAAGATACTAAAGACATAATTCATAACACGAGTCAGTAATATAATATCTATATATGTATAAATTATAAAACTGAGCTTAAAATATAACAATAAGTTTATAGACCTTGTTAGCTAATAAATTATGGTTAAATGTCAAATTACTAGTAATCAAGTATACGGGATATAGCTAAGAACTGATGAATATAAATATTTAATTACCCTTGAAACTTTGAATTTTTTGAATCATATGAGTATAATATCTTGAATTATCCTTTCGGGCCTGAAATCCTTAATCACGTAAGAGGAAAACTTAAAAATATTTAATAACATAACTTTTAAATTAAAGATTTCAACTCAACAATTATCCGACAAAATTATAGGGCCTTTACAGATAATTTAAATTTAATTTACTTAGAAAATTGATCTAAATATACACATATGACCGTATATCCTACACAATAACTTAGACATGAACCTTAAATTTCTGAACTCATGAAATTGAGTCATATGAAATATTTTCCATGTGGGCAATTCTTAAGTCGACTTTAGAAACGTGAAAAGTGGAGATGGCCACCTCTTGCATTCAATTTGCAAAGTCTTTTCAAATGACTCATCTAATTGATGTAATGCATTAATCATGGTGATGTGTAATGAAGACCACCTTGCAAGCTTCCCAACCATCCATTGCCATGCATGAATAAAAGAGGATCTTGTCCTGCAACTTGTTGAAGAATCTAGAGTACCAACTAAGGGAAATGATAAAGCAATAAATAGGTCCTACATCATCAAATTACTTGACTTTCTTCTTCCATCCTAAATTAGAAAGAAGAATTAATAACAATAACTCAATTAGGCTTTTCATCTTCTAACTAAATTAAGGAAAATGATAAAAACCAATAGAATTATTTAATTATTTTTAATTAAACTCCAACCATGATTCAAATTATATATATATATATATTTACAACCAACAACAATTTTTTTTTTTAACTAATCTTCTATTTGCATCGAGATTGAAAACAAATAATAACTATAGGATAAATCAAAGAATTCTTTTACTTAAAACTCTAAACCTTGCCATGAGCACTAAGAAATTAACAAGGAAAATTTCATTCCCTTAGTCTTATTTTAGATAAGCCATTTTAGTTCTACATGAATTGAGCTATGAATCATGTATAAAGACTTAACAAATTTTAGTCCTATGATTCTATACAAATTGGGTATTATAACTCCTCATACATAAATTGAAGATAAATCATTATCAAATTAAATGAAAGTTTTTCTAACTAAACATAAACTAATTGGAACATAAAATTTAAGAATGTGATGCACGTGAAGGATCTCTTTGCCATGTAGAATCCTAGGAAAAATTTCAACACTCATGTCACTATTGGTTTGACAAAGAGAACTCTAGATTTCTCATGCATTAAAGCAAAATAAAAATCAAAACCTAAGACCTATAGGAACCACATGTCATCATGCCTACACCCTATCATATTCCTTTCTTGACAAATCATAAAAAGATCACATTTATATCAAATTAAGGCAACAAGACAAATCAAACCAAGTTGACCCACTTGTTACTGTGCATCAAAAATTCAAAAAAGATGTCACATGTTCCAACATCTATATATATTGTGGGAAACTTTAAACTTTGTTTAGGAAGGCAGGAGTCACCCAAAGAAAACCGTGAATCCCATATGTCTCTTTGAGACAACATCAACATCAAACATCCACTTCCACACATACCAAGCCAAACTAAGACTTTTATTAGAAACTTTGCAAGTATTTCAAAAAGGGAACCATCAAGGGAGGACCACACCAAAAAGGTAAGAATTTATCCAAACAAATTTAATTCATCAAAGAAATCAAACTCACTTTAACTAATTATATGTAATAGGACAATTAGCTAACAATAGAGTGGAAAGCTATCAACTTTAAACCTTTCAAAGTTAAGGTAATTTCTACCTAACTCTATGTCTATAAGAACTAATCTTGATGCCTTGATCATAGATCATATTAGTTGATTCAACCTTAGATTTTAAGGTAAATTTAGCTAAGCACTTATAAATAAGGTATTTCTTAGTATATTTTATCTAGCTATTTATTCATTGGATGAAAATATAAGAACTTCTTATTAATATAACATGTCTATACCATAAATATGCTAATATTATAGCCATAATATTGACAACATATCACAAATTATCTATTACTAAACTTGAATATTTTTAAAATTAGAAACAAATGATATAAATTCATGAAAAATTAAATGTTCATCTAAGTCAACCTATAAACTTCTTAAATAATTTCGACCCATGTGAAGAAGGGATTATTCCATGCAAATATTATAATAAAACCTAACTTATATTTAATAAAATAAACATATGCCATGATTTAAGAATAAAACTTAGCTAATATAACCCCAAACCTTGAATATTATATGACACTATAAATAATAAGAATTTAAATTTATATATATAAGATTGACAAACAAAGTAAATTAATATATTTGAAATTTCCTCACAAGATGGACATTAAATAATTTAAAATAAAAATGAATTTTTTGCAATTCCTCAAATATAGAAATAAACTTCAATAAGATTCAAGACAAATAAAATGAAAATAAATATTAAATAATAAATGTTAGCTACCATAACATTATCATACTGAAGAACCTATAAAAACAATAAGAGCTTAATAATAAGGTTATTAAACAAAGTAAAACTCAAAAAAATGTCTTGATATAACTATAGGCATACATAAGATAAATAAAACATACATATTGAATAAATCAAGTTAAAAATCATATGGTGCTTTAAATAAGCTTTCCAATAACTATTTATATACAAAAATCCAAGTTAAAATATATAATATAAACTTGGTCAAATATTTTACAATAAATATTGTAAATGAAATTAATTAAAGTACTTTTTATGAGAAAAATTCAATATTAGGATTTTTTTTTATTAAAATTAGAAAAATATAAAACCTTATAAGCCTCAAATTGATTATTCACATATTGAAAACAAAATTAAATTGAGTAAAACAAATACAATTTAATTTTATATATCTAAAAATTAAAGGAAAATTTCACTTACATAAGATGTAATAATACAACTATTTAAAATAAAAACATAATCTTTGTAAAGTCTAAAATTTCTAATTTATCACATAGAATAAATTGAAAATTAAAAACATTTGAATTAGAATACAAAACAGTACAACTGGAACCATTATATGAATAATAGTATAATAATAAATATTTGTTATTTCATTCCTTAGGAGAAACCAAGCAGTTATTGGATTTTCCTGAAGACTACTACGATTAGCAAGCAAAAATGAACATGTGAGTAACGTTGGTCCATCATACTAATTGTGTTTGTAAAATAGCAGTAGTTGATAGTATTTACAAATATTAAAAATGAATTATTCATTATGGGTTTGGGGCATGTGTGTTGAATGGTGTATGTTTTTACTATTAACAGTATGATAAAAAAATCGACAACTATTTGTATGATAACTAATGATTGAAAGTATGCTAAGAATTGTCTACAATATTGTATGGCAACATACAAAATTAATTTAATCATTTCAAGACCTTCAAATAAAATATCATGCATCGCACGAATTGCATAATTTGCATTTATAAAGTGATAGTATGACACATATTAATATATCAGTTCTCTAGTATATACTTGATTTTTCTAGATGAAATATATTCCTAGTTCAATCAAGTTTACCTTTGTTCCGTTGGTTTCATGAGACCTAAGTGGACAACGAAGGACATCACCCATGGTATCAAAATGAAATTATTAATACTTAATGGTGTTTCTAAGTTTCAAGGTTAAAAACAAACCGGTTTGAAATGATTTGATATCATCATGGTACCTATATCCTTGATTCTTAGTCTCTCTTGGGCGTAGCTGATCATTAAGGATAGGTTTCTTCAACCACCGATAAGAGGGTATAAATCTCTATCCTGATTGGATTTTGGGTTATCTAAGCTTATAATTGTTCGTATTATTGAGTGATGCATTACATATGATTGATAAATAACTTGTTTGATAATTATTTGATATATGATATGATCTAGTTATCGCATTAAGCTATGGTTTTGCTTACCCTCCTATAGATTTTCCAGGGTTTTGATTCGTCCATGGCTACAATCCTCCCAAAGCTATGCAACGGTATGGATTTCTAAGCTAGCAAGACTCGAGAAAAGGGAAAGAAGGCTATAGTTATATTAAGAGTTGATAGTATAGTTATGATCTTTTATTTTGAGAGAAGTATGATATGTAATATTAAAGACTACAATATTGTAATCTTTAATACTTAGCTGATGGTAATGTAACTTATATGTATGCATTATTTCTTATCAAAGCAACCTAAAAGATCCTATTGTAATCACACTACATGGTGTGACTTGGTTAAATTATTCACTAGTGTATATCTTTGATGATCATTATAATATTTTGGTAAAATTGTAAGATACCAGATAGTTACAAAGTAGATTAATACAACTAAGTTACCCCTAGGGGCATGACAGGCCTAGACTTAAGTCTATACTTTTTGGATTGATTTTGTGATTTTGGTTGTGCTCTTTTGGGTGTCATTTCTGCAAAAACAATACAAGCAACATAAGCATTTTTGTTAGGTTTATAAAGGAAAGAAATGTAATCTACTGTAGTTTATTGACTAAACTTTAAAATCTGTTTAAAAAGAATTTCAAATTATTATCAAAAGAATTCTAGAACAGCTTTAAGGCAACTTTGTTTAAATCTTTTTCAAAAGAATTTCATTCTAATATCAACCACATTATTGTTTCTAACTTCATTCTACTACCTCTAAGAACAAAATTATCTTTTTCTAGTAATCTAAAACAAACTAAGTGTATTTTAGAACTTCAATGAAGCTCAATAGTCACAACGAAGTTTGTGATGGATTACTTAAAGTTTTAACTTATAAAGATGTATAAAATAGCTATATCAACTTATTTTTATTATCAAGCAAGATACTTTCTATCGAAAATAACAAATAGTAGAAATTTGTACAAACTAAAACCCTAGAACATGCAAATTAATCTAATATTTGAGCTCAGATAAAATAGTAAAAAAAGAAAAAGTAATACCTTAGTTGTTGGATACTCAGAATATTAAGAAGGAATGATTTTTAGTGAATTTAGGAGTGCAAGTTTTATCGAGGGTATTGAAAGTATTTATCGAGTTCGTAAATATTTTGAATGTAGTAATGAAGAAGAGGGAAAAAACAGTATTTGCCTTTCATATTAAAACGTGTTGCAGGTTAAATTTTGGACTCGACATTAAGTTGCAGCATTATTTATTAAGAAAAGAACAAAAAGAATCAAAGAATCAAGACTTTAATAGAAATCACGGTTTATTAAAAAGAATAAAGAATCAAGGCCTAAATTCAAACTTTTATTTAAAAACTTGCACAAAAAAAAAAAAAAAAAGAATTAGGATGGTCTTAGCCTAAAGTCGAGGGCTTGACTAAAACTATGATCAATATTCATTTAATTCTCTATGTTGTGGTCTTAGCTTAAGGCCAAACTTATCAGATGGATCTCTTATAAAACATTTCAAACATATTTAAAATGTGGATTGATCAACAAACTCATTCACATTCCTATTATTCATTCAGAAAAAGAATTCTGTAAACTTCAAAAATCATCATTTAAAGATCATTCATAACATCAAATCAGGTTTCAATAGAACCTGAAAAAGTTTTTCAACCCATAAAATAAATAAACAAACACAAATTTCTCCTCAGAATACCAGTTATCCTTCTCAACAAATTCTCTAGAAAAATTCACAGGGTCTTTTAAAAAGAAACAAACATCAAACATCTTTCTCATCTTAGAACAAAAACAGATCTAACAACTTTCTTAACCATAAAAAGAAAAGTAAGATGAATCATTCTAGGAGTCTTTCTTTTTCTTAACTCTTGGATTGTTCCTTTAGATTGGCTTTTGTATTGGCAGGTAATGATCACTAGGGTCTTTTTGAGAGGAGTTTTGAAATTTACATAGTTGGGTCTCCAAGTTATGAATTGCAGTTGAATAGTTTCTCAAAGAAGTATCAATGGCCTGCTACCTAGCCTCAGATGCTTTGATGAATTGAGGAATAAATTTCTCTAAAGAAATCTTCCTAGCCTAGGGAACACTTGACCTTTGACTCTGTTGTTTTTACAAGTTTAGTAGGTTTAAGCCAGATTGTTGGAAATTGTTGCTATTCCACATAAAGTTTGGATGGTTCCTCCATCTACGGTTGTAAGTGTTACTATAAGGGTCATTCTTTTGCTCATTCAAATTGCTTATATACTCCATATTTTTTGAAGTCATAACCTCAATATTCTATCAAAAACTGCCATCTACCATATTCACTTGGCCAATACCAATGGTAATGTTATCCACCTTACTACTCAAGACTTCTATCTTGGAGGTCAAGTTGTTTACCACATCAAGCTTGTAGACACCCCCTTTTCGCCTATTTAAGGTTTTGATTAATAGCAAAAATTAATATTATATTAAACGCGCAAATTATAAAAAAAAAAAGAAAAAAAGAGGGAAAACGAACAAAAAAAAAGAAAAAGAAATCATTACAAATGTATATAAAAAAATTTTTTTAAAGATATTTTTGAACTTGATATAATACTAATTTTCATTATAAGTTTTTTTTTACTCAATTAAATAGTTAGTTTATTTAATTGAGCCCATTTTTAAAGCCTTAAATACAATTTTTGTGCAAACCAAAATAAAATACATGACAATAATCTGTATGGATAAGTCACTGAGATGTGTAAGGAAGATCTAGGTTTGATTATGCGAGAAGGCAAATTACCCTTTATTTTTTTATTTTTTTTTCCACACGCTCTCATTGGTCAGATAAAGTAAGCACATATGTTAGCGAACGATAAGTGAGCAGTAGGTGAGTGGTAAATGAGTAGGTGAATGTTTATAAATACCCATCAGAAACGATCCATAAAAAAACAAGGAGAAGAATAGGACAAACACAAAAAAAAAAAAGATAGCAAAACTAACGAACACAACAAAAAAATTTTCATTCCCATTCGAGCAAATCACTGATACAAAGTGATTTGTTTAGGAGAGGAAGCTTCCAATTAATAACTGGAGTAGCCACCAAGGACGTTAAAGTCATCTTTGACCAACACCAAAGGGTTGCCACCGTTCTCCACGTTTACACCGCCATTTCCAACAACTATCAGATGAAAAAAAAAAAAAAAAAACGGAGGTTGCTAGAGTTTTTAAGCGGCCTTGAACTGACTGTTTAACCATTTCCTCGCCTTCGAAGTTCCGACCATACCAACCTGAAGTTCAACTCAGCATCATTTCTTCCAGTACAGGTAAGTGGTTCATTCTTTAGTTGCTCCTTTACTTATTAATAATAAAAACTAAAGTATGAATAATCATAAAACAGCAATTAAAAAAAAAACAAAACAAAACTATACGCATGTAATAATAAATTTTGAATTAGTGAATAATATAATGTCTTTGTATGTGCGTATAAAACTGACTTTGACATATAGAATAACCCTTTAAAAAAAACCGAAAGTGGTTTTTTTTATTATCATCTAAAAAGTTTTGTTTTTAGCCAAAATGATAAACAATAATAAATTTAAAAAGAAAAGAGTTTAAAAATCTAAAAGAAACTAACACACTAAAGTTTTTATCAAAAACACTACGTGTTATCTGATCTTGATTGGCTTGTACGTAGGCACTTTTGATGCGACATAAAAATGAATTTTTTTTTATATTTATAAATATTGAATTAATTCATTGTTTATTGTAAATATTATTTAGATTTGTAAACTTAAATGATAAATTGTAAATATCATAATTTGTACGTTAGTAAAATTCTGAGCATTAAAAGGATAAATTTTTAATTTATGAATTTCAAGTGGTAACCATAAGGTTTTAATAGGGTAACCTCCGAATAAAAAATCTCTAGTTTAACAAAGTTGGTTTTAAATCATTTTTTTTCATAGACTAGTAGCTAAGTTAGGATCAACCAACCCATTGATCCTAGTTTACAAATTTTCCTGATTTTGATCGGGTGGCGATTCCTACAAATTTTTCAAAAAACAAATTTCTTTTAATTCTTAGTTGAAGGTTCGTATTAAATGGGTTAGGGTTTGATACGAATCAAATTGAAAGAAATTGAACCAGAGGTGAAAAATCCAGGCTTGACAAAGCTCAAAAACTCCTCCACTCCTCTTTCTTAGCTCTCACAGAAGACCATTAGCAATGATTGTTGCCCATATCCTTAAAAATGTTAAAACATTCTTTAGGGGATTTGTTATTTAGGCTCCCTCCTGTTGCTGCACCTATAATCTGCCTAGTGCTGTAATTCAACCTATTGTAAATAGTTTTAACCTAGTTCCACTTAGGAAGTCCATGGTGTGGGCATTGTCCTAGCAACTCATTCCAGCTCTCAAAGGATTCATAAAAAGTTTCAAAGTTTAGCTGGTGAAAGGAAGCTATATCTGCTCTAAGCTAGGCTGTCTTAGATGGGGAAAGTACTTCCTCATAAATTACTCAACTTCTTCCAGGTTCTTCAAGTTGTCCTTGTTTAATTTCATCCAGAATCGTCGGTTGCAAGGATAAACTTGCTAGCATAATGTCAACATTTTCCATAGCTATCTCAATATTCATCCTTTGAAGATCTTCTTGTAATTCCCATTGAGTAGTAACCAGAGATTCCACATTCATCGGTTTCTTTCTACTGAGCGCATCGGCTACCACATTAGCTTTTCCCGGGTGATACAAAATTTCAACATTGTAATCTTTGATTAGCTCCAACCACCTTCGTTGTCGCATGTTCAATTCCTTTTGAGTGAAAATGTATTTCAAACTCTTGTGATCCGTGAATATCTTACACTTTTCACCAAATAAATAATGTCTCCAAAGCTTCAATGCTAATACCACCGCGGCTAACTCGAGATCATGAATTGGGTAATTCCTCTCATGGGGCTTCAATTGTCTTGAGGCATAAGCTATAACTCGATTATCTTGCATCAAAACACATCCGAGTCCTTGAAGTGAAGCATCACTATAAATCACGAACTCTTCTCCTACTAATGGTAATGCCAAAATCGGTGCAGAAACCAATCGTTCTTCAGCTCAAGAAAACTCCGATTACAATCTTCATCCCAATCAAACTTCACATATTTTCTCGTCAACTTAGTTAATGGTGAAGCGATTTTGGAAAAACCTTGTACAAATCTTCTATAATAGCTTGCTAAACCCAGAAAACTTCGTACTTCCGTGACACTTGTCGGTGGTGGCCAGTCCAATACCGCTCTAATCTTTTCCGGATCAACAGATATTCCTTCCTTTGTAATGATATGTCCCAAAATGCAACTTCTCTCAACCAAAACTTGCACTTGCTAAATTTAGCATAAAGCTTCCTCTCTCTCAATCTTTGCAAAACAAGTCTCAAATGTTTCTCATGTTCTTCCACATTCTTTGAATACACCAATATATCATCAATGAAGACTATTACAAATTGATCCAGATAATCCTTAAATACCCTATTCATCAAATCCATAAAAGCAGCAGGGGCATTTGTTAAACCGAAAGGCATAACCATAAACTCAAAATGTCCATATCTTGTTCTGAAAGCAGTCTTGGATATATCTTGTTGCTTAATCTTGAGTTGATGGTATCCGGATCTCAAATCTATCTTGGAAAATAATGCAGCATCTCTCAGTTGATCAAATAAATCATCAATTCGAGGAAGTGGATACTTGTTCTTGATTGTCACTTGATTTAATTCTCTATAGTCTATACACATTCTTAGACTTCCATCTTTCTTCTTAACAAATAATACCGGAGCACCCCAAGGAGAAATACTTGGACGAATAAACCCTAGGTGTTGTAATTCCTCCAACTGACTTTCAATTCTTTCAACTCGGCCCGGAGCCATACGGTATGGAGCTTTAGAAATGGTGTAGTCCCTGGTATCAAATCAATCCCAAAATCAATCTCCCTATCCGGTGGCAAACCGGGTAATTCATCAGGAAAAACATCAATAAATTCCCTTACTACTGGCACCATATCAACTCGGAGTTCTTCACTACCCATTGTAGTTCTCATATCCTTCTCCCACAATTCCATAGAATACATACTCCTCGGTCTCCTTCTTTCCAACACATGAAGTAGTCTTCTACCTTCCAACTCAAAACTCACTTCCGCTTTACTACAATCTATTGTAGCTTTGTAAAGATTCAACCAATTCATTCCAAGAATAACATCAAAATCATTAAAGGCAGAACTAACATATCTATTGGCATGCTTTCATCAGAAATCACAACATCAACATTCCTACATACACATGGCTCTTTGGATTGCACACCAAAAGGAGTATTTACACTCATCACTCTATCATACAACACTTCAGAAGACAAACCACACTCATTCACAAAGCTTTCAGCAATACATGCATGAGTAGCACCAGTGTCAATTAAAGTATATGCAGGATGATTTGCAATCTGTATTATACCTGCCAGTGTATCAACCGAAGGAGCTTTCTCACATTGTTGTAAAGCAAATACTCTAGCAGCTGTCATTCCCTTTCCAAAGTTCGGTCCTTCATTCCTAGGCTTTTCTTTACAATTTGCCACATGATGACCTCTTTGTTGACAATGAGCACAAAAGATGGGCTTCAATTTAGGTTCAGGACAGTCAGAAGCTTTATGACCTACTTTCCCACATGCAAAGCAAGCTCCAGGAGTCCATTTACATTGAAATGATTCATGAGGCCCAAAACATATAGGACATCGCCTATCAAATGGAATGGATGGCATAGAAGTCTTCACCATTGTCCCGAGCTTGGTTTCTTACCCAAATATGGTCGCTTGCCTTTGTTAACATTACCAAACCTTGAATAAGGAGTGTATGATGTCACCGATCTCTTGCCCATAAATAGCACGTCTATCCCTCTGAGCTTTATTTTCATTATTAATTTGTTCCACTAACTTTGCCTTGATTACTGTTTCAGACAGTTTGACAATTGAAACTTCTTACCTCACTCTTAATCTCCATGTTCAAGCCATCTTGAAACTTTTGAACCTTCATGCTCTCATCATTGTAACTTGTACCCGCAAATCTAAGCAATCTGCAATATTCTGCATGATATTCTTCAACAGTTTTATTTCCTTGCCTTAGACTTAACCAACTCGATATCATTTGTTCCCGCACTGTGGATGGAATGTATTGCAAGAAAAAGGCTTCCTTAAATCTGTTCCATGGTATCGGTCTTACATATCCTTCACTATTCAATCTCCACCAATTATATGCATCTCCCTTCAACATATATATAGCCAAATCAACTTTCCTATGCTCAGGTACTTCACAAGCTGCAAACGCTTTCTCGAGCTCCACTATCCAACCTTCCGTTCGAGTATCCAAAACAGTTCCATCAAAATCAGGTACCAGTCTACAAAATCATGTAACTTGACTTGATCATTTCGGTCTCCCATTGGTACTTGTGGTTCTTCTCTCACAGTTGATGGATGATATTGCTGCATAAACTGTTGTTGTTGTTGATACATCATTTGTTGATACTGTTGAACTATTGCAAACATATCTCGAAACATAGTGAACACATTATTCGGATCTCCGTAGGCATCTGAGGCATAGCTGGATATGCTGGCATTTGAGGAGGTGTGGATTTGGTGCAGTAGAAGCCGAAGCCGGTGATGGAGTCGAAGTAGAAGCTGGAATACTAGCTGATGCAGAAGCTGAAATAGTAGACTGAGAAGGAGGTGGCATACTTTCTCTTTCCGAAGATTGTCGGGTTACTCTTCGTGACTCCATCTTTTAAACAAACATGCAACATATGTATGACATATAATAATTTTACAAGGTCAAATCAATATCAAAACAATTAATAAACCAATTAGACATTCAAACATAAAACTTAATATAAACAAGTCCTATATATGTCTAACTAAACTCACCGCATCTAAGGTCAAGTCACCACTATTTAATCAAACAATTTCATAAACATAGCTCTGATACCATCTGTAAAGACCCGACCCTCTAAATCCCGAGACTTAGAGTACCGAGTCCCCAACCACATATAATTTTTCACATTATATGTAAGGTTGTCCTAAAACTAACAGTTTATGAAAATTGTTTGATCAAAATCACTATAACTTTATAAAGAACTTTTAAACAAAACAAGATTGCTAACAGCAATCTATACATACATTTACATCATAAAACACGTTTAGTGTCAATACAAGACACTAAAAATTTACATGTTTTCTTACATCAAAAAGAAACCTAAGGATCTTAAGGTCTTTACAACAAATAGGCTTAACTAACAAGCCATCTATACATAACTTTTCCTTAGCAAAAAGTCTTCCAAAAGCCAGGGTAATCGGATCCTATTCGTCCCACTCATCCAGAAATCTCTCGAAATCGACCCATAGCCCAAATCATCATAAAACTCGTCTCCAATACCTGCAAAGCAGCAAAAGTGAGCCAAGGCCCAGTACACAATAACCAATGCAAAACAAATCATCAAATCAATGTAATGCATCATTAGACGGTGATTATCTTTATTACACTTTCTTTCACAAATCAACAAGAGGGTATTCAAACCCCGGTCACGCTTCGGGAATTCAGGGATCCTGAGTAACAGCAGCTGCTCAGGGGTTGATATAAGCAGTCCGAATACTTATATCTCCTATATCTATTTCATGAAGATAATAGCTTCATTTAGGGTTTAAAAGCCGTTGCCCGACTCTACTTAAACTCAGTCCATAACATGAGCCTAGTTCACAAGTTCCCATAAACTTTGAACTAAATCATGGTATTTCCCCCTAAGTTTAAGCAAACGTTACTCAGATACTATTCCCCCCTATCGGCTACCCACTTAACCAAAAAGAATCGCTATTGCATCATAGCGTACCATTGCATCATGGTAAAGTCATTGCATCATGACTTGGTTAAGCGCCTAACTAACATGTCATTGCATCATGACAGGTTTGCTGCTCCTCGGACCAGATTAAACAGCGTAATAGACATCCAATTCATTCAAATATTAAGCAATTAATTAAGTTGAATTAGGAATGCCTATTCCTAGCAAACATCAAAACAAGTTATTGCGTACCTGAACCCGTTAGTATATAACTAGGATCTCTCGGTGATGAACTAACCGAAGAATCCTTAACTGAAATAGAAATATCACAATTAATCAAAGAAATTCAAATAATTGAATACAAAGTCATAAATAAGCATTTAAAGGTCCTATTATATCGCAAATCGCTTAATAAATACTCAATTGCTCAAATAACAAACTTCGGAAAATTTTAGAAAAGTTTTTAAATTTCAAAAGCACAGGGGATACGCCGGTACGCAACGCCGGTGGCGTTGAGCCGGTGTCAATACTCTGAAAATCAACACAACCAACGCTGGTAGTGTTCAAGGGTACGCCGTCAGCCTTTTTATCCTACGCCGGCCGCCTTAAGCAAGCGTAGAATCCAAAACCAAAATTTTCAAAAACGTCCAGAGAGGTCTAAGCCGTCCGCTTACCTAGATACGCGGGCAGCTTTAACATACGCCGGCGGCCTTGATTTCCGCGGCCAGCGTACAATATGAAGGAAAGAATGCCGGCTGACTTTTCTAGCAAAAGCCGGCGGCGTTCAGTCCGCCTTAAGAAATTTGAATCCAATGCTGCCTCTACGCCGGCGGCGTTGAATTCCCAGGTGCCGGCGTACGTTCTAAAAACAGGCTTAAACGAAAAATCTCAAATCCCCTGTTTTTCCACTTTGGAAAATTCAATCTTAAAACACTTCAAAACCTTCCTCAACCACATTTTCAACTTCATATACTCACCCCTCTCTACACTACTCAAACCTAGCAATTCAAAACAAGAAATCAACACATTTGATTACTCCAAAACCTACTTCCACCATCCTCCACTTTAACTACTTAAACTCTCTTTGTTTCATCCAAACACTTCATATCACTTCAATAATACATGCACAACCTCACAAACTCATAAAACACATGCCTAGCTCATCTCAATGCATGAACAAACAATTTAGTTACATTTAAGCTCATTCTAATCAAGAGCTCATACAACCATCACAAGAAAAGAAAACAAAACAACAATCATAATTGAATCAACTCACATGTAAATGCCTTGCCTTGGAGAGAACTTGATTTCCAAAGCTTGCTATTGTTCTTAGTCTAGACTTGGAATTTGGAAATGGAAATGGAAATGGAAATGGAAGAAGAAGAGAAAAGAAAGAAAGAAAAAGAAAATTCGGATAAAAGAGAGCTGCCCCCAAAAAGTAGTTCAATTAAGCTTAATTAAGCTTTAGACATATTCCAAATTTGCCCCTTAAAGCATACATAAACTTAGTGTGCATTTGGATTGAATTTGAGTCTCATTTGGGGCTTATATGAGCATATATACTAGCTTAACTAAAGAAATAAAATTCTATCACTAATCTTATGAAAATCAAGGTTGATTTTATAAATCTAACTTAACTAACACCTTAATGTATAAAAGACATAATTAATAATTTTATTACACACACACATTAATACATATAAAACAAAAATATTAATTTCATTATATATATACAAAATAATGCATTTTAGACCACTAACAACATAACCATTACAATCATCATGCTCACTCAATTCAATACTTAAGATAAATAAATAAACACATGAAATTTAAATAGAATTTAAATCTAGGTCATTTCAATAGTATTATCAATTTGATGGTCTATTAGACGATGATCCCTATGCTCACATCCAAACATTTTTGGAAATAAGTGAAAAAACTTGCAAAATGTATGGGGTCAATGATGATGTCATCCACATTAGATTGTTCCCTTTCTCCTTAAGAGGGAAAGCAAAAATTTGGTTGACATAACTAGGGTCAGGAGCTCTTACTACATGGGATGAAAGCGTAAAGTAGTTCTTGGATAACTACTTTCCACCTTGCAAAACTACTAAGCTTCGGAATAACATTTCACCTTTTTGTCAGAATGATTCTAGGAGCTTTTTTGATGCTTGGCAATTATGGAAAGAGTTGCTCAAAAGATGCCCACATCATCAACTCCCATCATGGCTGTAAATATAGATATTCTACAATGGTTTATATCAAATGACTTATGGCTAGTTGATGCATCGGCTGGTGGTACTCTAAATTTAAAGACCCTAGAAGAATCCCTCAAATTGTTTGAAGACATGGCAAGAAGCAATTATTAGTGGGGAAATAATCGTGGGAAGCAAAGAACCATAGGGCTGTATGGGGTAGATTTACTTACCTCCTTAGTTGCGAAGATGGATTCCCTTAGAAGTCACATTACGAGCATCAAAAACCCACCATAAGCACATTTTTATCATAAAAGGAAATCTGATGGTAATTATCCATAACAGCCTAAACAAGTAGATTATCTAGACAATTAAAATAGACAGCAAAATAATCCATACAGCACCACATACAACTTCGAATGGAGAAATCATCCTAATTTTTCATGAAGCAATCAGAATGCATAGAGGCAAAATTTCCCATTGGGATTTTAGAGGCCATAGTTACCCCTATACCAACAAATGCCATCATCTTCAAATCAACAGCCTTAGCTAGAGAAGAAATCAAATTTGGAGGAGTCAATGACTTAATTCATTCGAAGTTTAGATGCAAGGCATAGGAACCATGAGGCCTCCATTCACAACCTGGAAAATCAAATTGGCCAACTAGCCAAGATGCTTTCAGAAAGACAGATAAGCTCACTCCATAGTAACACAAAAAACAATCTTAAGGAACAAACTAAAGCGATTACTCTAAGAAGTGGTAAAGAGCTACTAGGTAGAGACGAAGGAAAGTGTACAACAGTGCCTGAGAAAACAAGTGAAGAAAGCCAGAGTTCAGAGAAGGAAGCAATCACACCAACAAAGAAACAACCTTCATTAGTGCGAGAATACACACAAAAAATACCTTATCCTACACGTGTTAATCAAGGCAAGGATAAAAAGCAGTTTTGGAAGTTTCTAGACTTTTTTAAACAACTCTACATCAATATTCCATTTGTGGAAGCTCTCTCTCAAATGCTTAAGTATGCAAAGTTCCTGAATGAACTTTTATCTAATAAGAGAAAGCTAGAAGATGTATCAACTGTCGAGATAGGAGCAAATTGCTCCTCGATTATTCAAAACAAGTTACTCTAAAACTCAAGGATCCTAGAAGCTCCATCATACCTTATAGAATGGGAGAATCTTCTATAGAAAAAGCCTTAGCTGATTTGGGGGCCAGTATTAACTTGCTTCCTTATTCATTCTTTCAGAGATTGGGTTTAGCAGATCCTATCTAACTCATATGAGTCTTCAACTGGCGAACCATTCTAGAAAGATTCCTAGAGGAGTCATTGAAGATCTACTAGTAAAGGTTGGTAATTTTATTTATCCAATAGATTTTGTGGTTCTTGACATTGATGAAGAGGGAGATGTTCTCTTAATCCTAGGTAAAACTTTCTTAGCAACCGCTAGAGCTATAATTGATGTAGAATAAGGGAAGCTCACCTTCAGGGTAGGAGATGAGGAGTTTATGGTTACTATGGCTGTAACATTGAAACATCCTGTGGGATCTGACGATTCATGTTATTCCATTGATGTTATTGATTCCTCAGTAGCAGAACATGTTGAAGAGATTCTGTCTAGAGATAAAGTCGAATTGAGTTTGATTTCTAATGAAAAGGAAGAGACAATGGATCTTGAGATGAAGGAAATTATTGCTAACTTAGATTTTAAAGAAAAGTTCTCACCTAGAAAAGGGTTTGAGGAGCTCATATTAGATAATGAGGCATGACTAAAACCTTCTATCGAAGAGCCACCTATACTTGAATTGAAGCAGCTTCTTGATTATCTAGAGCATTCATAACTGGAGGAGAATTTCAAGATGCCTGTGAATATTACCTCAGAATTATCTAATGATTGTAAATAGCAATTGTTGAAGATTCTCAAGGCACACAAACATGCCATTGCCTGAAAGACGGCAGATATAAGAGGTATCAATCTATCCTTCTATACTCATGAAATTTTGTTATAAGAGGGATTTAAGCCGATTGTTCAACCTCATACGTGACTTAATCCTAATATGAAGGAGGTGGTAAAGAAGGAAGTCATAAAACTTTTAGATGCTAGATTGATATATCCAGTCTCTAACAGTGCTTATGTAAGCCCAACCTAAGTGGTAGTTGAGAAATTAGGGATGATTGTGGTCTCCAATGAGAAGAATGAACTTATTCCCATGAGAACATTATTGGTTGGCGTATTTGCAAGATTACATGAATTGAATGAAGCCACCAAGAAAGACCATTTTTCCCCTGTGATAAGTGTCCAAAACCCAAATGATTGCTACTATATGGAGCATATTGTATATGCTATTTGTTTAAATTGAGGAAAAGGATCTTTATTAAGTTAATCTTTGGTGTCAGGGACAATCATCAAACAATCGAGCTTCTCAAAGGATTATCAAAGGAAGAAGCCAAGTTTTGAAGATCTTTGGAGCTTTTGCGAAGTTGCCGCCCATACACTAGTGACATTCATACCATTAGTGTACTTTTGGAGGAGCGCTTTTTGAAGAAATTTTGAAGATTTAGCCAAGAATTAAGGGTACACGATCTCTCATACACTAGTTGTGTACATCAGGTCGTGTACATGGGTCAACAGAGGAAAAAGAAGCTACTTTAATGAGTACACTACCCGATGTACACGGTCGTGTAGGGGTCGTGTAGGCATTAATGTAATATATACATGCATTTTTGCGAAATTCATTAATTCAATTCTTAGGTCATTTGATACAAACCCTGGGGACGCC
>JAMXBD010005184.1:0-23890 GCA_024138025.1 Combretum micranthum
CATTCCAAATTCCTCTAGCTTAATCCTTAGATCCTCATCTAGACCTTCCAAAAATACTTGTTTCTTTAGCTCTTTGTTATCCCTAAAAGATTCAGATGCATACTGTAGCAGATGAGTGAACTCAGTCTCATATTGTTCTACGATTCTACATTTCTATTTAACATGTAGGAAGTCTGCACTGTATTTCACTCTCAGGCTAGAGGGAAAATAGTTTTCCAAGAACTCTCTACGGAATGATTCCCAAGTGACCGGTGGGGCTAAGCTCCTTCTTTTAAAGTCCCACCAACTCTTGCATTATATCTTAATATATAAGTTCCATATTCCAATTGTAGATATGGTGAAGTCTCATAAGCTGCAAAGGAGTGCTCAATTTGAGCCAGCCAATCTTCGGCTTCGTCGGGTTTGTCGAAAGCTCCATCAAAATATCGGTTGCTCTTTATAAAATCCAGTAGAGAGCTTCGGTAAGGTCTTCGATATGGTGGAAGCGGTGGTAAGGGTGCGTTATAAGAATGCTCCTCCTGTGGAGTTGGGACCTCAGTAGTCACTTCCCGATGATCTGTAGTGGTGGTGGTAATGGGGTAGAATCCCTGACACTTTGTCTTGGTTGCGGGTTTTGATTCTGATTTGATTTTAGATGAATGTGTTTAGAAGATTGGTTAATTGCTCGATCGCATTCGTTACCTCATTTTGTGGATTTTGAGGTGCTACTCCCTATTGGTTTGGTTAAGATATAGTACGTTGGTTCTCATTGTTTGCTTCATTTGGGAGAGGTTCTTGCTTCTGATTGGGAATCCGTGGTTTCATCTGTTTGTACATTATTCCGTAAGTTTATAGTTCGCTTTTAAGTTTATGTTATAAAGCTAAATTTTGAAATCACGGAATTATAAAATCAACTAAATCTTCTCAAAATCAAAGGATTAAAATAGGAATTCCAAATCATCAAATCTCAATAATAAATTCAAATAAAACATTGAAGTATAATGCTCATAATAGAATCATAAAGTTAAAATCAATCATGATAATGCGATCAATGGGATGATGCTCATGCATCCTAAAATAAGTTATTATCCTTTATGGTTATTGCATAAACCTTAATTAGTCGAAATACTTTGTTACTCATATTAAGAAATGGTACTATTCCTTTAAACAAAACACATAGAATTTCATTAGAAAGCTAGGTCTTACATTAATCAGGATTTTTACTTTTAGGTACACAAAACTTGCCATATCACTATTTTAGTACTAATCCTCTTGTGTCACACTAATAACAGATTAAAAGAAACAACAATAAAAGGTAAAAGTTACACCATACTATAATTTTTAAAGAACCTAAGAGCAAATTAGCATCGCATATTGCTCATAAAAAATTTTCTATTGGATTATAAGGGTCAAACTTGCTTCCCATCTCTCTTTTTCATCAATCAAAATCTTCAGGGGTTGGACTTGGAAGTCGAGCTCTACTACATGAACTCCCATCGTCCCTACAAATGAATTGGCTTAGGTAAGCCCTCACAGTCAGTCTTCTCCTCCTAGGGGGTCGGGTCAATTCATCTTGTTCATTCTCATCCTCCTCATCATCTTCTCTTATTCTCTGTCTATCCTCATCCGTCTCTTCTATCTCTAACTCCCTTCTAGATTCCTCCCAAAATCAGTCCACATTCTCTCTAGCTTCCCTTAATATGGCCTCATTCTCATTTTCCACTTCCATAGGATCATTGACTATCGCATTGGTCATCCTCTCCATAGTCATCCTAGGATGTTCATTTACTTCATAAATATCCCTCTAAATGGTTGGGTCCGGGTTAGCTTCTACCCTACCACAATCGGGAATCTCCAAGTCTTGATCAAAATCCATATTTGGTGGGTTTGGCTCAAGATTGGATTCTTCCTCTAACATCATGGGCAGTGGGGTTCTAGCTTCATTTTCATTGGCCCAATTTGGATCTTCCTCCGGATCCTCTTCCTCTTCTCTTCTTCTTCCTCCTCTTCATTCTCTTCATTATCATTTTCATTCTCATTCTCATCATCATTCTCGTATTATTCCCATCATCATCATTCCCTCCCATAGGCTCCATCGATAGTTGCATCCCAATTTCACTAGCATGGGGTTTGGATCCTTACAGTTGGTTATAATGTCCAAGTATACTCCCTGCCAAATGAAGTGGCTCCTAGCATTAGCTATGTTCCACTCTCTATGATTCATAAGGTCATGATGGGCATAGACATACAAGGGTCCAATGTTATTCCATACCCCAAAGTCTGGATGGGTAGGGTTTCCTTCATTTTTCAGATGAAAGTAGCCTCCCTCAATATCAGCTCACGTCCATATTCCACCATGATTCTTTCCATTGTATATATTGTCTCCAACATAGTGCATCTCCTCCTCCTAATGGGATCATATCTAATTGGTTTACTACTAACATCCATCGTGTATATCTAAGACCTTCTTTCCACATCCTATACCTTTCATCATGGTCTGGGGCCTTCGGGCTAAAGCAAAGTCTTCACATAAGGTCCATAATCTTAAGCAGTATTCCACAAAAGTTTCTTCATTCCTCTTAACAAAGTTTCTTGCCCTTTCCCGAGTTTCCCCTAAAGAGACCTACAGCAATAAAAGAATTCTAGTTAGCTTAAACTTTTAACTCCATTTTATCCTATTGTTTAGTTACTCAAGTCTCTAAGCCTTTTAAGTTCTATTGTCATGCTTTATAACCTTAGGCTCTGATAAAAACTTTGTAATATACATGAATAAGAAGATAAAAATATAATGGATTATGAATCATAAGATGATATAGGATAAGTTTAAGGTCAAAACAATTAAATTATAAAAGTTTAAGTTTAATTGTGGAATGAATGTTGAAGTTTGGATTTCTGCAATTTTTGATAGATGCAATGCCGCCATCTGGAGAATCTATGCCGCCGGCGTAGAGACAATGTAGGAAAGGAACAGTAGCGTTTCTTTTAACACTGGATGGAATGCCGCTGGTATACGCAAGCGTTTCTTTTAACGCCAGATAAGAACGCCGCCAGCATTGGTCATAGATTTACCGGCATATGTTATTCGATCGAAATTCTGGGAATTCAACGCCTCGATGAACGCCGCCAGTGTTCATGTTATTTTTTCCCGCGTAGGGTGTATGCTAGCAAAATAATACGTACACCGCCTGGCATATGAGCAACTTCTATAAATATGAGACGCGAGAAGAAGATTTCGACAGAAACGTTTATTCATCTTTTTCCTTCGTAAAAGAGAGTTTTGGAGCATTCTTGGAGTCCTAAGGTTATAGAATCATCAAGAGTGTGTTTTTGATCCAAAGTAAGAGATCTTAACCTTCTCTTATATGTCGTATACAAATTTGTATAAGTTTTCTTAGGATTTTGTTGTGTTCTTGAAGGAAAACATGGAAAGGATTAAGATCCCGGGTTTAATCTGTCTTGGTTGGATAAGGAGTGAGTTTTGTGATTAAACAAGTAAGTATAATTTCTCATACAAGATTTATGCGAATTTCATGCAAGTTTTAAGGATTTTTTTATTGTTTGTGTCACGCTCCAAGGGTACCCTAGTAGTAGTAAAGATATACTTGAATACTATTACTAGTTTACCTTCTGAGAATAACATATTTTCTATAAACAGGATCTTTTAGTTGCTTTGATAAGAAAGACAAGTATATATAAGACATAAATTAGTAAATAATTGTCATTTAAGCTGAGAGTAACAATAGTATTACAGACAATAACATTTTTATAAAATCCTTCAAATACATAACTAAAGATTCTAATGCAAGATACTTGCAACTAAAATAGAAATATAACATTATCGTATACTATTCTTTAAGCTTCCAGCTTCTAAATTCCTACTAGGACCATGCTCCTGGTAGTAATGAGCCAAGGTCACTAGGTAAACCTGAAAGGACTGTTGGAGTATGAGCTAAACCACAAGCTTAGTGAATAACCAGAACTTATCACATAACACACAAGTTATTTAATAATCATATGAATTGTATCTGTAAGCCTTCGAATTTTTCAACAATGGTTTTGGAATATCAAATCGAAACCCTAAAGTTTGACCCAAGTTGAAACCGAACCTTAATCAATTTCGATCATGGGATTTCATAAAAGAATCTTCAAAAACGAAAAAAGAAAGTTCAATAATCGTTCGATTCGAAAACTCGAACATGAAAAGATCCACCTATTCGGTCCCTGAGTTAAACCACTCAATTCATAAGGAAAGTTGGATTAAACCCTAACCCTAGTCAAACCGGAGTTTCAAAAGTTAACAATGGTCAAGACAATTAAACAATTTCAACTTCGGCAATCCCTCGTTCTCAAACCCTCGAAAACGAATTTGAGTTAATGGCTTTTAATAGTTCGTAATAATATAGGGTAACATAAAAATATCAGATTCGTGAATTTCGAGTATCCTTCGGACTCAAACGGGATCAGTTCTCGAAAAACGTGTCCCAGAGCTCGAATTATTAAAAATATTTCATTAACATCAAAAGACTCGTAATTAAACAAGGATTTCAAAAATATCAGTTTTAGAATTTTTCGGTAACTAAAAATAACAGATATAGCTTGTTTACACGTATTTTTATTACTAGCGGTATTTTATATGTCTAGTCTACTATTCATAGTACTATTCCTACTATTCATTACTATTTCACTATCTCTACTTTTTCTTACACCTATTTCTTACTACCTGCATACCTCTTTTCTTACTTTTTACTCTACCCATACAACTTTATTCACATCAAACTTTACACTTTATTTCTTTTCTTTACAAAAATTACAAAACAAATAAATTTTTCTCTCTCCTCCCTCCTACAAATCGCCGACCTCCCTCTCTTTTTTCTCTATATAATTTTATTTTCAATTTATTTTATTACATCTAAATTTCACTTCAAAAATTCTATAAATACCCCATTCCTTCTTCATTCTTTCACACATCCATTTTACATAACAAAACTCTGCCAAAATACTCTCTCAAAAACCTCTCTCCAACCAATCTCTCTCAAAATACTCTCTACAATTCCCTACAACTTCAAGAAGAAAATAACAAACACAAAACCCATTCATCTCTTTTCAAACATTCCATTAAACCTTAGGTAAAATCCTACTTAAATTTCCTCATCATGTTCATACAACTTAGCATGAGCTTAGTGTATGTTTCTTAGGCTCATATGAGTTAAAGAAGCAACAATATGTTCATGTTTTGTTTTAGTTCATGTTCCTATTTTACATTATGTTATTATGTTGTTGTTATTATTGTTATTATTTTTGCTCTAATCTAACTTATATAATATTATGTATACTATGTATATATATTCATTTAGAGTATATAAGCTCATTTGTTATTTATTTCGTAAACCCCGGTTTTTCAAGCAGCCAAGATAACCCTATAACCAGATACCAAAACCCTAAACCGGAATAGCCCAAGTCTGGAGTGAGAACTAGGAACCCTAATTCCGGCTTTTCCTTGGTTTCCAATTAAGAAACTTTTATAAGAAAATTTAAATTTGAATATAGTTCCTAATTATATTTCAAACCAAGGAAATATCAGATTTTTGGAAAATTTCAATTCCGGGTCATCCCGATACCCATTATAGAAAAACGTGCCCCGAAACTAGAATTTCAAAAATATACTTATGAGTACTCATTTGAACCGAAATAAAATAAGGATTTCAAAAATATATTTTTCATAATTTTCCGGTTTATGAAAAATACAGTTATAGCCTTTTTACTCGTATTTCATTACTACCGGAAATTAAATTGTCTTATCAACTATTCACTACTATTCACAAGTACTACCTAGTCTACCTATTAGCACACTCTACAAATTCAACCCTTACCATCACTCAAATCAACTCCTTTCTTCCATAACTTTTGTCCCTTCAACTTTATTACAAATTATGACAAGTGATGCAAAATCAAATCAAAATGGAACAAATCAAGTTTCCCCCCCCCTTAAGCCTTCCAAACCGGCGCCATTAGGCCCCCCGGGCCCCTCCACCCCCCCACCCAATCCATGCTCCATTTGAAAATTTTCTTACTTCTTTAACCTAAATTCACTTCATATAAGCTATCTTTTCTCTCTCTTTCCTCATTCTTTCACTTTCCAAAGTTTCACAAAGTAAAAAGCTCTCAAAATCCTCTCCATTTTCCTCTTGGCCGAAACTTGCAAGCGCCCACACACACACACTCAACTTTCCATTTCCTCTTTACATCTCCATTCCACTTCAAGTAAGTAAGCCTTTTACCCTTTCTATCCTTAGATCTTTGTTTATGGCTAAGTAATTATTGGATATTTCAACCAAGTGTCCCCATGATCTTTTGGTAGGGACAATGAGATATCAGACAAGATACCGAACATTACAAAGTGGATCTAACTTTAAAGAAGCTTTCATACCAAAAGCTTTATGTTCCTCCAACAAAAAGTTTTTAAACCAAAGATCTTTTAGAAAAATATAGTTTTTATGTTTTCAAAACTCATTTAAGCATATGAAATAATAGATTTACCATTTTACTACTCATGATCATGTAAGCATTTAAGGTTTCATTATTATTTTGTGTCTATGTGCATCAATAGTCTTTAATTTTTTTGTCTTAGTAAATAACCTTTTTAGTAGATAGATCTATGGTTAGATAAGATAATAAATTCAAAAAGGAAAACACTTTTCAAGAAACACACTTGTGTAAATTCGGATGACTTTGTAAACCTAGGTCAAAAACACTTTTATCAACTTCTAAACATTAATTTAAGAGAAATGAAGCCTATGGGTAATAGATAACGTTTAGTAATATTTCATGAGTCTAAATGAGTTTTTACTAAAGAAGATGTTGGAAACAAGAAATGAAGTCTATAGAAATTTTGAGCTAAAAGTCATGTAGACAAAATTCGTAATAATGGATGTAGGGTTAGAAAACACTATTTTTCCAACTTCAAAAATGATATTTCTTTAAATAAATGAAGTCCTTAGGATATAGATATAATAAATACTTAAAGTATTAAGTACAAAAAATATTTTTCCTAAAAGAATCAACTTGAAAATGGACTTTGTAAATTCGGATTTTTGGAAACCCATAGCAAATGACCCACTTAAAAGTTTATAAATGTGGATTTTATTAAAGAAATAAAGGCCTTAGGATATAACTAATATAAGGGTCAAAATTTCTTTAAACAAAGTAGAGTTTTTCTAAAGAAAATCCTTGTAATATGTAGGTGTGGTCAAGTGTAGTAAATTCACTTACTAAACATTGGTATAAAATGGTTTCTAAGAAAAGTTTATTTTAAAATTCTTTAAATCTAAAAAGTTATAAGAACATAGACTCATTAAAGTTCACATCATGACATTCATGATAGGGAAAATCATTACCATTGCATTTAGTATCATTTTATACTTAGGAATCTCAAATGCATTCATGAAAACCGCATTTTTGGAATTGATAAACCCGCTGTACAGATCTGATCCCTCAATTCCGAGGCTTAGATATTTTCAAAACTTGATTTAAACTTCATATTTAGAAAGCTCTTCCGAAGTAGATAGAAATCGGTATAAAATTTGCGAAATTCCGACTTAAAACGACCAAGTTATGGCCATTTTAAAACGGAACTTCGGAAATGACGCGAATTCCGATTTCACTAAGTTTTCTTAGAGTTTTAGTGTCCTAAGTTGGTAGAATACTTATTAGGGTATTTCTTATATGAATAGGTGAACCCGTGGACGGTGATTCTTTGCCTCCGGACTATTATTACTAGAAGAACGGTGTACCAATGGCGGAGTGAGTTTTTCTTCCCGATTCATTTATTGTATGTGCTTGTAAAGTAGTGCACTAGAATGTAGGACAAATGAATGGAATATGAAATGGGGAATGATGGGAAATTATATGTTGATGATGATGTGAGAACTCAAATTAAGAATATCGAAACCGGGTGATAAACTTTGGTTGTAGTTAGCTATGATGGATTGTCTGAAAATTGTTTGATCGCCTAAGTAAAATGGCTTAATCAACTACTTGGACTAATGCTAAATTGACATGTGCATATCACAAGGGGAAGGAGCATTAGCATTTGTAGGTTAGTCGTGAACCATAAACGACATCGAATAATCGTAGGTTAGTCGTGAACCATAAACGACATCGAATAATCGTAGGTTAGTCGTGAACCATAAACGACATCGAATAATCGTAGGTTAGTCGTGAACCATAAACGACATCGAATAATCGTAGGTTAGCCGTGAACCATAAACGGGATATTGTTAGTACCGCAGTAGTCGTTAATCTGCTAACCCGGGATGGAGGGCGCAATTCCATCCACATATGATTTCCGGTTGGTCATATGTATGTTGAACTCATGTGTTTGATGCATACACTTGCTTGATTAATAACTTGATTGAATTGTTGTGCATAAATGTTTTGTGGGAGATTACACTCACTAAGCTAGTTAGCTTACGTCCCTACAGTCCATTCCTTTTGCAGCTTCCCATTTGTGGCTTAGGCGACGTGACCCGGCTGAACAGGTACCGAAGCTAGGAGTTTTCCCTAGAAGTTGTAATTTCTGTATTAGACTTCCATAGAAAACTTCTAAGACTTGGATGACTGTAATAGACCGTTAAATATTCTTTTGGGGGGAATGCCCCTTAGAATTTGTAATATTTATTTATGTTTCATGAATTATATCCTACTGCCTATGCATGCCAAATTAAGCTTTTATCTCCATTCGGACTTGTACTCTATTGTTGTAAAGGTACGCCTTACATCTATATGAGACTCTCGAAAGACTAAGGTGGTAATTCGGGAATCTTATATGGCATGTGGCGGACTGTTACGTTTAGGGTACCCTATGGGGCATGACATATTTACTTTCATGTTTTGTAATTTATTTATTTACTTGTTTTGTGCAATTCATTAAGACTAGTCTTTCTAGTCTTAGACTTGTCCATATCAAGTCAAAACAATTTTCTTTTCTTTTCTTTTGGGACTAGTCCAATCTAAGTCCCGGGTTGCCTTGATGAAGCTAAGGCTTCCAATACATGATCGGATATCTTGATGAAGCTAAGGTTCCCAATGCTTGACTATTTTATTATGTTTATTTACTTACAAGTATTTCTTTCTATCTTATTACGTATTATCTTTACTTTTCTTAAATAAAGAAAAAGTAAACTAGATTTCTTGACAATAGAAATTTTAACAAAAAGATCTAAGTTTTGTTTTTAACTCTTTTCAAAGGATAAACTAATCATAATTTCTAGAAGAAGTAGTAATGTAGATTTCTTCAAATAATAAAAAGAATTCTTGTCTTTTATAAACCAAACTTAATACTCCATAAGAAAAAATTTTAGTCTTGAACTTAAGATTTTAACTGAACCATATCTTTTATAAGGCTTATATAGATTCATTAAAACTTTGAAAATCACATACTATGAAACATCTTCAAACTTCAATCTTATAATTGTTATTCTCTTTCAAATTAGATGAAATTTTGCTGATTCTAATGTTAACAATTCTTATTAAGAAAGATTTTATAAACTTGTCTAAAAGAAATGTTCTATCACTTGACAAATAGTAAGAATAAAACAAGTCTTTCAAACCAAGGTAAAACCAACTCACTATTTTAGAAACCAATTTAGAAAAATAAAATTGACAAGTAAGTGAAGTGTAAAGGTAAACTCATTTCTTAAAAAAAAGAGAGAGAGAGAGAGAGAGAGAAAGGATACAAAAATAAGAAGACAACATACATTTAACACAACTTCAAATATTTGAAACTTAAAGAATATTTTGAAAACTTATTTTCAATCACTAGAAATAAAGTTAGTAGATAACTTAAAGAACCAAAATTTTTGAAAATGAATTTTACTTTTGAAAATAAGAAAATGAAATAATAATAAAGCTTTACTCATAACAACTCAAATATTTTTGTTTTCCTTCTAACAATTCAAAAAGGAGAAATTTTCAAAAGTTTTATCTTTTAAAAACCCTTAAAGACAAATTGTTTATGAAATATCAATATTGAAACAACACTACAAAAATCATGCATGCATATGAGTATAAATATATGTTCAAAGGATTTTTCAACTATAAATATATACGTTGATAAGTGTCATTAGGCCCTTAATATTGGTGCTATTTGAACATTCTTGGTATATAATTTTTGAGATTTCATGGAGAAAAGGGCATTTATTTTGTGAAAAATTCATTTCTTGGCTTAAAGATCATATTTGGAAGTTCTTATGATGGTTCAAAGGAAATTAAAGCAAATTAAACAAGTTTGAATCAATTTTTTTCAAGAAGGAAGTTTATGTTTTCATCCTTCTATTCATCCTTGGCAGGAAAGGATTGGGAGAAGAGGTCAGAATGCAAAAGAGTAGTTTAATATTCTTAGCAGGAAGGACGCGAAGATGCGAACAGTAGCTACACATGAAGAAAAGTTTTCAGCCTTTTATTCATCCTCACCCAGGGCTGACAGCCAAGGACAGCATAATGCTTTTAGGTCGAATTTAGTTATTTTTGCCTTCATCCTTGCCCGATCCTGGCCATGCTGACACCCTAGGATGAACTGGGATTTCTCCAAAAGTATTAAATAGAGCTCTGTTTTCTTGTTTTACAGTTTTAGATCATTTTTCTAGGTTCTAAGACAGAAATTACGAAGGAAATTACGAAGAAATTGCTAGGGCATCCATTGAAGATCTCAAGACATCAATTAGGGTTTATTCTTTCTATTTCCTCTAGATCTTTGTTCTTATTATAAATCTCATGAGGAGTAGATTCTTATACTTTCATCTTGTGAAACCCTAACCATATGAATTGAAATGTCTTTTGATTAATGAATGTCATGCCTTTTTATCTATTCATGTGATTCAATAGTCTTGTGATTGATTTGTGCACAAATTAATTGCATGCTTGATTTTATTGGATTGAAAGAGGTTTCATTCAATTAGATAGACCTTCATGAATAGAGGAATTGCTTATTTCTCCTAGAGGTAGGAAAATCACGATTTTCTGCTATAAGAATTTAATTCTTGTTCAAGGATCATGATCTTTAATGCAATCCTATGTGATGGTAAGGGAGAGGTCTCTATTATCTCATTTAGGGTTAGGAATTGATTAACTCGAGGGATGAATTGATTTACTTGTTGAGATCCCGTAGTGCAAAGCATGAATGATTCATTAATCAATCTTTTATCATAAGAACTTTAGGTTTAGGGTGGATCAAGTTGGAGAGTATGTCTTGTGATTGAATTCATCTTAAAAGCAAACATTAGTTGATCTTAGAGCTTACTTAATCTTCTGCTTAGTGGTTAATTGTAGATTTCTCTCCAAAATTTAGACTAAATAGTAGAGAACCGGTAATACTAGTACTTGTTCTTCAAAATCCCTGAGGACGACACCCTAAAATCTATGCTACATCGAATAGGTACGCTTGCCTAGCTTTGATCATAGATTTACTCGGGTTTATAAATTTTAGAAATTAATACGATCGGTTAAACATCATCATACGTATATTTTACTTAAGGATTTTTGAGTAAAGAGAAGTTTGAAAAAATCATATTTTGTGAACTATAAATTCGTAGCTATTCTGTACCGTAGTATTTTCCAACCCAAATGGCTCTTTATGACAAAAATAGCTTAGAAATGGATAGATCTTTTTCGAGTAGGTAGAAAACAATATATTATAAGCGCAATTCCGAGTTAAAATGACCAAGTTATGACCATTTTAAGTTGGAATTACCTTCTATGCGAATTTTAACGATCTTATGACATAGTTTTTGATAAGTACCATAGAATCAATAAGAAATACTCATTATGGGTATTCTTCTTGATTAGGTGATCCCGAGGAGGAGTATTCATATCCGAAGGATTATTCTGATTAGTGGAATTACCGATCAACTCATCCATAAGAAAGATAGATCTTCATGGCCAAGTGAGTTTATTTCCTACCTTTTATGTACTTGGTTGTGCTTGTAGCTAGAGCCACTAGAAGTAGGAAAAGATGAAAATGAATTATGTATGATAATATTGGTTGAAAGAATGTTAAGCATATCAAGGCATGAATCATTGTTAATTAACTTATGTTTTACTGTTATTCTATTGGAGTGTGTGCAAAATTCTGTGATCACTTTTAAATTACTTTAAACATATGCTACGAATTATATTAATTGATTCAAGCATATCATGTAGTTAGTTTCATTGCATGAGTTGCTATTCTCGATGGGACAAGAGTTTAGTAGCCGGGTATGCAGTAGCCAGAAATCTGCAAGATGGGCGATTAGGATCTGAAAGAACTGTTTTGAGATGGGCGAGTAGGCGCCTGAAATAAACTACATGAGTTGGATTTAAAGATGGTTTTAAAGAGCCTGGAACACCTAACCCTGAATAGAGGGGTAAATCCATTCAAACATATGATTTCCGGTATCATATGTATTGCTTGATCACTTGCTTGATGCATTCATATGCTTGTTTAATAACTTGTTTGAAAATTATTTAAACAATTACGTTTATTTAGGAATATTCTCACTAAGCTAGTTATGCTTATACTCCGATAGACATTTGTTATAATGGGACAATATCTTTTATGCCCGAAGACTTCATATACTCGAGTGGGATGATGTCTTAATAAAGCTTATGGAAATCTTTTGAAGATCATAGGTTAATTATCCTTTAATATTTCTTGATGTTAGTATTATTTGGTTGTGAGAAAGATTAAGTTGTTATTATGATTGTATGGAGAATTATAAGGGAACACCCCTAAGATGATGTAAGGATTATATTCTCTTAATGATAAATTGGATGTTTATTTAGATTCTTGTATGCTATATTTACTATCTCAAACTATACATCCCATCGATGTCTCCTATTGTTGTGATAGACACCTTACATATGGTGTTGAAAACTTTTTAATGACTTTGGAAAGTCATTATTAAGTTTTAATATCGTATGTGGCAGACTGACACGTTTAGGATATCCTTCGGGGTGTGACAGTATCAGTCAAACACATTTACAAATACAAGCCTAGATAACCCGGAATCGAAACAAGATGAAGATTTATACCCTCTTATCGGGGTTGAAAGATCACAATCTATGGCCTACCTACCCAGGAGAGACTAAACTTTCAGGAAACAACAATGCTCAATTTAATTATCTCTTTGAATTTATTGTGTCTCAAACATTCATTTCCTATTTTAGCTTTAGAAACTCTAATAAGTGTTAGTCATTTCCAAGCAATACCATAAGCAGCGTCCTTCATTTACGATTTAGTTCTTATGGTATCAATAGAACAAAGGTAATCTTGTGATTAAGTAATAGCTTTCTTGCCTAGATAAACCAAGCATTACCAGATATCAGAAATACTAAAACGTAGTAGGATACCACTTACTCAAATGATGTATCATGCAAAATATGCAATGCATGTACAATTTCCATTATGGTACCAGTAATTTTTAATTAAATTGAAGGCGATCAACCAATACACGGACATTCAATCACGTTACACAAACAGCATAGTCATACAAAATTCTGTTGTCATTATTATTAGAGTGACTTGGCAATCAATATAATAAACAGTTCCCATAAACCCATACAGTACACTCAAGTTATTTTCTTTTATTTAAAGTTCGCTATGTTACAGCCATATACAATGTAATAAGACTGAGTTACTCACCTGCTCATATCGACCAATCGTAGTAGTTGTTAGGAAAATTCTCACGAGTACCCAAGTCGCCTATTGAGATGATTAATGTATTAATGACACATAAACTATATGATTAAATCCCTATAAGTGTCTAAGTGTCCTATCATGCTACTGGGTTTTTTTTTTATTACTATATAGTTCTTTGAAGATCTTAAGATAATCGAGTATTAGTCCATTTATTTCCAAGTTGTTTGTTTTAATTTTGTTTGATACTTATATCCATCAAGCGGGTATTTAGGAATTTGACAATTTAGTTATTCACTTTCATAGTTATTATTGTTTAGAACTATCAATTTTCCTTCGATTTATTTGATATAATTTTCTCATAATATAAAGATATCCCTATATTTCTAAATTCAGACTATTTAAATTTCCATTGTAGTCCATAGTCTAAAGGTATGTATTTAAATAAATACTTAATAATTTCTAACTTTTCTTGTAAAACATTTTAAATTCATTTATACTAATAATAATACAATTAATAACATTAAGATTTGATAAATTTACAAAAATTATTTTCAAAATATCAATAATATTATCTTTTAGCCAATTAATAATAATGATGATAATAACAACAACAACAATTACGGTAACAACAATAATAATAGAAATAATAATTACAGAAATGACAATAATAATAAACAAGTTTAATGATAATAATTATAATGTTTTTCATAATAATAATACTTGTAATCTTTATCATATAATTTAAATCAACACTAATTCACAAATCCTTACCATTAAAGTTAATATTAGTAGTGTTTAATACTATCTAAGAATCTCGAATTTAGGGTTTAAATCCATGTATAGGCTCATTAGTACTCATTGCTCTAGTCTCAAGTCATTGTTGAGTTCAATAGTAGTCATTTAATCTCTATATTTATATTTTTCTATTTAATCTATTTGTATAACAAGTTTCGGGGTTTGAAAATTTGGGTTTCCTTTAATTATATCTTCAATTATCAATTCAAGATATGAAATCTTGTTTTTGGTATCAATTAGGGTTAAAGAAGTTCTTTATTTGGTTTTTAGATCCTAACCCAGCCAAATTCAAGTTATGGATCTATTCTCGGGTTTTTATTGGATTCTAGGTTTACTAACTAGTTCATACTTTCTATTTTAGAGTCGTGTACTAGCGTGAAAAATTTCTAGGGTTTATAATTTGCATGAAGGAAACTCTATATTTGGTTGGAATCCGAATTTGTAGATGTGAGTCGGGTTTTGGTGATCCAAATAAGTAAGTTTCGTCTTTTCGTTGATAGATTTAAACAATGTGTGATTAGATGATCTTTATATGTTGTTTCATGTAATATTAGGGTTTTGGTGAAATATTTGGAATTTGTAGAGTTTTGTGCGGTTCGTTGTTCTTCTTGAGGATATTTGTGGAGCTTGATCGGAGTAGACGGTGTGGATATCGGAGATTTCTTCTCAGGTTAGGATTTTTAGAGAATTCATGCCTATTAGGATATATTGATAACGTATTTTTATCTATTGATGTATATCTATGTTGTAACAGGATACTTGGAGTTTGTGGAATCGTTGTTGGTATTGATATAGGAGTTTGTGGAGTGCGGGTTGTCTTTGTTGTTGTTGATATTGGATTTAGAGGATTTGAGTTGTGTTCCTGAAATTGAGAAAGGTACGACCAATCTCTGCTTGTTGTTTTCGCTTGTAAGTTTAGTATTGTCTGATTGGTTGTAGGAACAGAATTTCGTAATAAACCTAATTATATTCGACTTAATAATTATCTGTTTGGTCGTGCTTGGCTTTGACCAGTAAAGACCTGGCAGACAGTGATACTGGTGGGGCACCTTGATCATCTTGGTGTGAGGTTGTCCCGAGTGGACTCGTGCCTTGATATGATTCCAATAGAACTAGAGCAAATGGGGTGTTTGGGGAGTACCCACTTATCCATATATGTATATAATTATTTTATTTTCAAAGAGTTAGTTGTTTTTTTTTTAAAGAGGAGTCTGAGTTACTTCGAGTTCGGGACTAGTTCTGAACTGTGTTGATTTGTAGAATATAAATAGATAAAAACTGATTGCTTGCATTAGATTTAGTACATTTGATATATATATATTAATATATATTTGTTACGTGTGCATTTATATTTGTTTTTAAGGATTGGAGTTATCGTACTAGGCTTTACAACTCACTTTTTAAAATTTCAGGTACAGGTGATGAAGACATTATGTATGATTTTTCAGGTTATGATCTGATCTTTGATCAAGGGGATGGTGTAAACCCCGGTATTCTTAGTAGTTAAGAAACCCCGGGAAATTGGAAGCGAAACCCTAATCCGGTCCAGTTTGAGTCTACTGAGAGAAGCCTAGGAACCCTAAATTTGGCTTTCCTTCGGTTTCATAATAAAAGAAATTTTATAAAGTGGATGAAGTTGAATTATTGTTTTACAGTACATTTTAGACCTTTGAAAGTTTTAAATTCGGGAATTTTCCAATTCCGGACCTTCCCGAGCTCGATTACGGAAAAGCGTGCCCCGGACCACGGATTCAGAAAAATGTTCCGGAATATTCATTAGAACCGTAATTTTATAAGGATTCCAAAAATATCAATTTTATAATTTTCCGAGCTATAAAAATTACAGTTATAGCTTTTCCTGTGTTTTCGTTACAACCAGTAAAGTAGATGTCTTATCTACTATTCATAAGTACAACCTACACTACACACTACCCATACCCTATTCTTACATCCTTACAACTACTCATTTCAATTTTCTTTTGCAATGAATTTTGTCTCTTAATTAATTATTACATTTATTACATTTTAGTTTACTAAATTACAAAATCTCAAATTTTCAACACACACACACAGATGGGATGTGGCCGATGCGCCCCCCCCCCCCCCCCCCCTCTCTTATTTTTCCCCTCATTTGATTTATTTTTACTTAATTTATTCAACTAAAACCCTAATTCACTTAATAATATACTAAATATTCATTCTCTCTCTTCATTTCACTTGTTCAAAATTTCTTCAAGAGCAAAAACCCTCTCTTTTCCCTCTAGTGTGCCGTAAGCTTTGCCCCCTCCCCCTCTCACAAGTTCAACTCATTTTCTTCTCTTTTCTACTCCAAAACTCCATTGGTATGTTGATTTTAGACCTTGTTATTCCTAGATCTTGTAATGGCAAGGCCATATCTTGTGTATTTTCTCATTTAATTCCAATGAGCTCATGCTAGGGACATGAAAACACATGAACAAGAATGTCAAGCCATTACAAGACATGGATCTAGTGTTTAAATGAGTTGATGTTAAGATATCTTCTTGTTCATGCATGTAAAGTAGAGATCTTATATATATATTGATGTTCATGCCATGAGATCTATGATTCATGCATTATAGTTAGTAGATCTAATGTTTAGACATCCATATCTTCATTTACATGTATGATCATAGGGTTATTTTGATTTTCATGCATTAATGATCATAAAAATGTAGTCTTGTTCATGTAAAGGTGTGTTAGATAGTGGATCTTCATATATAGAAGGCAAGAACATTGAAAAAGGAAAGGTTTTGTCAAATATAAAATGTTGGAAATTCGGATGAAAGTGAAACCCTACTTTAAAAACCACCAAAGTCACTTTTAAACTCATGTTTCACAAGAAAAATGAAGGGTATGTGTAATAGGTATATTGAAGAAATGATTTTCATAAGCTTAGATAAGTTTAGGCATGATAAGAATGTAAAACAAGTGGTGGAGTTAGAATGAAAAATATTGATATGCGGAGCAATAGTCAAATTCGTAATTTAGGTTCATGCCTACAAGAACACTTAGTATCTAAGTCTAAATGGGATATTTTATAAGCCAAATGAAGTCCTTAGATGATATATACATTGGAGCTTCAAATGTTAATGCATTAAATAAGATTTCCCAAAAGGAAAATGCAAGAAAATGAAATTTCAAAAATTCGGATTTTTACAAGGGCTTGTTTAAAAAACATGTTTACCAAATGAAAAATGGGAATTTTTACGCATGAATGAAGGCCATGATTAATATGGACCTTAAGAACTCATTTTTATTAGATAACAAGTGAATTTCAAGAATAAAAATCAAAGAAACCCTAAGGAATGTAAAGTTGAGAAGAATAGCTTTTTAAAGATAACCTTTATGTAATTTTGTAACAATTAGGAGTTCCTAAGGGTTTATCATCAAAAATCATCATGACCATGCATATATTGAGTTCATTACATGGCATTCATGTTAGTAATTCATTCCTATACCATTCATCCATGAATCATCAACCAGGAACATTTCTCATCAAAGGCAAAACAATTTTTCGGAATTGAGAAAGAGGCAGAACAGAACTGATCCCACTGTTCCATGCCTTACTACTTTCAAAACTTGAAAATAATACTAGAAATAGATATATCTTTCGAAGTAGATAGAGATCGATATAAAATTTGCGAAATTCCGAGTTAAAATGACCAAGTTATGGCCGTTTTAAGTCGAAGCTTCCGCAAATAGCGAGAATTCCGAATTCATCTAGTTTAGATGCATAGCTTGAATTAGTTACATGATGAGAATCTCATTAGGATTATTCTTACTTGGTAGGTGATCCTGAGCAGGACGACACCTTACCGCCCGATTATTACTACTAGAAAGACCGGCGTCCAATGGCCGAGTGAATACTACTTCCGTTCTCAATTATTGTTGTGATTGTACCGATAGTGGCACTAGTTGTTTAGGCAAAGATAAAAAGATGATTATGCATGATGGGGTATATGGGAATTATATACTTATCTGTTGTTGATATGTGAAGTTGGACTTAAGGAATATCGAAACCGAGTGCTAAGCTGTTGCTGCTTCTTTAGTTAGAATTTATATTGATTTGTTTGCGAATTACTGTTGGTCACCTAAAAGAATTGAACTAATGTATATTCGACTTCAGTTGTAATTGGATTCATTCATATCACGATGGGATGGAGCATTCGCATTGGTTGGTTTTTCGTGATCCATAAAACGAATATGTTGGTTAATCGTGATCCATAAAAAATTTGTTGGTTAATCGTGATCCATAAAACGAAACATTGTTAGTTGACCGTGAGCTTAAACGGCGTCGTACCGCAGGATTCGTTAATCTGCTAACCCGGGATGGAGGGCGCAAGTCCATCCACATATGATTTCGGTTGGTCATATGTTTGTTAAACTCATTTGTTTGATGCATACACTTGCTTGAATAATCACTTGTTTGAATGAATTGTACTTAATTGTGTTATGGAAGTTATTACTCACTAAGCTAGTTAGCTTACGCCCCCATACTTTTACTTATTGCAGCACGAGTTTATCTGGCTTAGACCGAGGCAAGCCACAGCACAGGTACCGAGATAGGAGTTTCCCATAGAAGTTTTGCTTCATTCTTTTTTATAGACTTCCGTTGGAAACTAAAGGACTCTGGATGACTGTAATGGACCTGATATTATTTTGCGGGGAATGCCCCTTAGATTTTGTAAAGTATAATTATGCGTTTTGGTTTATTATCTATGGCTAATGAATGCCACGTTAAACTGTTTAACTCCATTTGTTGAAGTATTCTATTGTCGTAAAGGAATGCTTTACATCTTTATAAGACTCCTGAAGGGCTCAGATAGGGAATTCGAGAGTCTTGTTTAGTATGTGGCGGACTGTTACGTTTAGGATACCCTATGGGGCGTGATAGATGGCGATAGTAGACCAGACTACCCAACCGAGAGTTAGGCTTTAGATATTAGGATTTCTAAAGAAAAGACATGTTTAGGTCATTTGAAGCTGTAGTTGGATATTTAAGTTGTTTTCAAATAAAGAATTTTGATGTAAGCTGTTGGATTTTTTGGCTGTAGTATGCCAATTTAGATTTTATGTTTGAACCAGGAGTTTATGTTTTATGAAGTATATGTTTTCAGTTTAAACATGTTTCGTAACCTATGATGTACCCTATGTGTGAATCAGGTGACTAATATATTATTGTGGATATTAGAGCCTTTGCGTGTCCTATATAAGAGCGGACACGTGGCGGGTTGTAATACCTTCAGGTTAGGGCGTTACAAACTTAAAATGTCATGCCCCAAAGGGTAGTCTAAACATAACAGTCCGCCACAAACTATAAAAGACTTAGAAATTGCTATCACAACAGCTCCAAAGTCTCATACGGATGCAAGGCGTACCTTTACAAATAGAATACACGAACCAATGGAGATAAATAGTTTAAATTGACATATAATAAGCATCAGGATATAAACCATGAGTCCACATAATTAATTACAAAAGTTCTAGGGGCATTCCCCCGCAAAACAATATCAAGCTTAAAAACAGTCTTTTACAGTCATCCGATAAATATTTGGGTTTCCTATGGAAGTCTACACAAAACCGAATATAAACTTCTAATGGAAGCTCCTACTTCTGATACCTGCTCAGTGGGATGCCTTGGCCTTAACCAAATATATGGATATTGCAGTAAGAAAAAGCTGTGGGGGCATAAGCTACACTAGCTTAGTGAGTGAAAACTTCCATAAAGACATTTGTAACAAATCAATCAATCAAGTTAATTATTCAATCGTATGGAATGCATCAACCACATGAACAAACAATCATATGATCAGCCGGAAATCATATGTGAATGGATTTACGCCCTCCATTCGGGGTTAGCAGATTAACGAATACTATGGTACTATCGTTGAATTAATAAGCAGTTTATAGATTACGAATAACCAACTTATGTCTTTTATAGATCACGATCAACCAACTCATTTATGTCGTTTATGGATCACGATCAACCAACTTTTAGCTGTTTACGGATCATGGGTAACCAACATATGCTAATGCTCCATCCCCATCGTGAAGTGATTATGTTCGTATTGATTTATCAAGCTGAATAGTCATTAATACCAATTTCTTATGTGATCAACAATTTCGCAGAAAATCACTCCTATAATACCCTAATCAAGCATGAGTTAATCAACCGATTTCGATATTCTTAATATCATTTCTCAACTCAACAATAAACACACATAATCCCTCATAATTCTCATCATGCAATTCCATTTTTATCTTTTGCCTTATGATCTAGTGCAACTATTTGCTACAATCACAAGCAAAAATGAAACTAAGTAATACTCACTTGGTCATTAGTCGCTGGTCTCTTAGTAATAGTAATCCGGTGGTAATGAATCATCGGGATCCAAGTCACCTATACATAAGAAATACTGTCACGCCCCAAAGGGAATCCTAAACGTGACAGTCCACCACACTCGATATTTAAACTTAAGTAAGGCAACCTTAGCCTTCCCATGAGTTTGAACGTCAAGTGTAAAGCTCACTTTCAACATATAGGGACCATACTTTGCTTCGTAGTAGTTTAAGGAGACATACATAGCAACAAGAATGTAAATCATAACCGTTTCCTTTAGATCTATTATGTTACACGAACTAAGAGACATACTCCCGTCAACAACGTTAAGAGTTCTCAGGCTCACAAAATCTCTTATATTATCCTTCAAATACCAATTTAGAAGACTTGATTAGAAGTTCGTGCCTACTTCTAGGTCCCGCTTCATCAAAAGCTCCTTAATGTCCAAGAATTGTACCTGATGATAGCGGCTCTCGAAGATAGCCATAAGTATTCATACTGCAATAGGAAACTAGTGGAGTATAAGCTACACTAGCTTAGTGAGTGAAAACTTCTATATCGCAATTAAAACATAACATTCAAGCAAGTGATTAATCAATCAAATGAAATACATCAAACACGTGAATTCAACAAACATATGACCAGTGGGAAAACATATGTGGATGGACTTACCCCCTCCATCCCGGGTTAGTAGATTAACGAATCATGCGGTACGACGCCGTTGAGGTTCACGGTCAACCAACTCATATATTCGTTTTATGGATCACGATTAACCAACATATATTCATTTTATGGATCACGATTAACCAACTGTATTCGTTTTATGGATCACGATTAACCAACTATATTCGTTTTATGGATCACGATTAACCAACTGTATTCGTTTTATGGATCACGATTAACCAACTATATTCGTTTTATGGATCACGAAAAACCAACAAATGCTAATGCTCCATCCCCATCGTGATATGAATGAGTTCAAATTTATCTTTGATGTCTAATAATTAATTATACCAATTCTTTTAAGTGATCAAGCAATACTCGTAGACAGTCATTTTTAACTCTTCTATACAAATGATGATTTATCACCCGACTTCGATATTCTTTAAATTCAACTTCACATAACAACAGCTGACAAATATAATTCCCAAATAACCCCATCATGCATATTCATTTTTGTCTTTGCTAAGCAATTAGTGCAGCTGTCATTACAATCACAAGCAATAATTGAAATTGGAAGCGATACTCACTCGGCCATGGTACGTCGGTCTCTTAGTAGTAATAATCAAGTGGTAGGGATTCGTCGTTCTCGGGATCACCTACCAAATAAGAATACCCTAATGAGAACTTCATCATTTAACTAGTCCAAACTATGTATCAAAACTAAACTAAATCGTGATTCTCGCTATTTGCAGAAGTTCCAACTTAAAATGGCCATAACTTGGTCATTTTAACTCGGAATTTCGCAAGTTTTATATCAATTTCTATCTATTTCGAAAGATATATCTATTTCTAATATTATTTCCAAGTTTTGAAAACATTTGGGTCACGGAACAGAGGGATCAGATCTGATCAGTAACTTTTTCCATTTCTGAAAAATTGTTTTGCACTTGTTTAAAATGTATCTAGTTGATGATTCATGTATATATAAAATATGAATGAGTTCCTAACATGAATGAAATGTGATGAGTCCAACGTATGCATGATCTTGATGATTTTTGATAATGAAACTTTGAGAACTCCTAAATCTCATAAGACTCCAACAATTTTTTCTTGAAAATCCAATTTTTCCAACTTTGATATCTCACTAATGTTTTGGGGTTTCATTTTTAGAAATGCCTAGTTATCTTAATTGAAATTGAGTCTTCATTATCTATACTACCCAAGACCTTCATTTCCACATAAAAACTTACATTTTTCACTTTGCAAGTATGTTTTCAAATAGGTTTTTCTCAAAAATCCGAATTTTGGAAAAATTCACTTTTTGAATGATTCTTTTGAGAAAACTTGTATAATGCATCAAAATTTAAAGCTTGACTATATCCACTTCCTAAGGACTTCATTTCACACATAAAAATTCATTTTGAGCTTGAATACTAGGTGTTTACATAGGCATCATCCAAAGTTACGAATTTTACAAGTTGAACACTAACTCAAAATTTTCCATCTTGATTCTACTACTTGTTTCACACATTACTCATATTCAAACTCATTTCAACTTATAAAAATTATTACTTAATGATACCTATTACTTATACCCTTCATTTTTCATATAAAATATGGGTTTCAAAGTGGTTACAAGGTTTTTTAAAATAGGTCTTGAAAGTCATACGAATTTTCTTTTGAACATTTCTAACAAAAACCTTTTCTTTTTAAGTTCTTTGTCCTATCTTCATAAAGATCTACCAACAATCACATTTATATATACAAGATTAAATCTTTATGAGCATTAATGCATGAAAACACAAAATATCGATATGAACATGAATGTCAAGTATAATATGATTGTCTAAGTGCTAGATCTACTACTTATAGTGCATAAAAATGAGTTTAAAGGCATGAACATGTATTTTTCATGCAAGACCTCTACTTTTATATGTATGAACATGATGATACTTCAACAAAAACTCATCAAACACAAGATCTAACTCTTGTGATGGCTTGACATTCATGTATTAGCATTTTCTTATCCCTAGCACTTGCTCATGGGAATTTAAGATGAAAATACACATGAATGGGCTTGCCATTACAAGATTAAGTAGTAATAAAGCTTAAAAATATCACCCAAGGAAAGATTTGATGAAGAAATGGAGAAGAAATGAACTTGAAGTGAGTGTGTGAGGGGGAGGTGTGGCTCACAGCAAGGAGGGAATAGAGAGAGAGTTTGTGTGATTTTTGGACACATGAAAATGAAATGAAGGATAGAGAAAGTTAAAGATTATTTATATTAAGTGAAATTAGGGTTTGTTTATAGTAAATAAAGAGAAAAATAAAACAAATAGAGGGCGGGGGGGGGGGGGGGGGGGGGGGGGGGGGGGGGGGGGGGGGGGGGGGGGGGGGGGGGGGGGGGGGGGGGGGGGGGG
>JAMXBD010005185.1:0-23783 GCA_024138025.1 Combretum micranthum
ATGCATGATGATCTTGTTGTTGTCTAGTAAAATAAAAAATATTTTCTTTCTTTAATAAAGAAAATAAGAGTTGAACTCTTTATAATAAAATGATATTTGTTATTTAAGAAAAATTCCCATTAAAACTTAGATCTATATTCTTTTCAAAAGTTTTAGAAAAGTTCATAATTAATTTTAGTGTTGTTGTTATGACTTTTTTAAAATTTCAATTAGATCTCCAATCTCTTTTCAACTATCAAAATATAATTTTTATCTAAAACCTTAAGATTGATAATTTTTATGTATAATTTTTTCTTACAAACTTATTTATAAGATTATCACTAACATTTTAACAAACACTAAGAACTAAACAACTTTTCTAAGTCACGTTCAAAATCAACTCACTAATTGAAAATCCACTTAAGAATAAATCGATGTACAACTTAAGAAACTAAGTTTTATGAAGTGAAAATCCATTTTCTTTTATGAAATTAAGGAGATACAAATAATAGGATTTTTCCAACAAAGGTCCATGTGTTGAAAAATTATGGATTTAGAAAAGAGTTATTATGAGAATAAGAATTTCAAAAAAGTCATTCCTTTAATTTTCCTCATAGTTAAACTTAAAACGTTTTTATGCAACTTAGGATGATTTTTCCTCACAAAGGTTCATGTTTCGGAAACTAATTAGTTAAAAAAAGTTAATGCAAAAATAAAATATTCACGAACTCAAAATAAATATGGGAACATGAATTTCTTTAACTAAGTTTGACATTTACAAATTTAAATATTGGAATTTGTCGAAAGAATCAAACTTAAGAAATTCTTTTAAAGAAAACTACACTTAGATTTTTGTCACAAAACCATATTATATAAAATGAATTGTTAAAGTAAGAATTTGTGAACAAATATAAGACCTTTAGAAAATCCATATATTGAATAATGATTTTTCTTATAAATCGAATCACATATTTATAAAATAGCAATTTAAATCATAAGAAAGAATGACGCTTCACTAAGCTCTATCTTTCATAAAAATTTTTACAAACTTTATTCTAAGACAACATCACTAGAATCATACATATAAATGAGTCTATGCATATATTAAAAGGATTTTTCAACTATTTAAATATTTATGTGTTTGCTATAGAACTTTGGATGAAATAAAATTGAGAAAAATTATAAATTAAGGCAGGACTGACCCGTTTTCAAACCTAAATGACTTCAAATGTTCAAAATAATCCTAGAAATAAAAGATCTTTTCGAGTAATTAGAAAACAATATCTTATATGTTAAATTCTGAGTTAAAAGAAACAAGTTATGGCCATTTTAGGTTGGAATTTTGATAAAAATAACCAAATGTAATTGGAAAGTTTAAGTACGACTTTTATAAAATACTCATATAGGGTATTTGTTTTGTCTGGGTGATGAACAATACGGGATTTCACTTCTTTAGGATTACTACAACTAAGAAAATTGTGATATAGACGAGGATGGGTGAGTTTCCCCTCCTAATTTCATTACCTTGCTTGTGCTTATAGATAAATACACTAGATCTATAGGTGCAAGATAAAATGAATATGTATGGGGTATGGGTTTATATGTATATGCTCTTATGTATGAATGACAATGAATGCTAAGCATATTAGATCCACAAATGATTGTGTAAGTATATCATTAATATTACATGTTGCTTATGTGTGTATGATGATTGTTTGATTGCCCTTAAGTATACATTAATCATACCTGGTTTCGATATAAACTAAATGCACATGTATTACATCCTTCAAGTCACATTATCAAAAGTTACTACTCGTACGCGAAGAATCAGAAGGTCCAAGGCCAAGATAGCCCAAGGCCATGCTCATTCTTACAAAACTAAGGCTTACCGAGGATACATTAGAAGCATAAGTCACGTTGATCGATCATTGAGAGTAGAGTTCTCGAGGACTAGCAACAGAAGATCATGAAGATCTTAAATTATCATTCCCTAACTCTTAATACGGAGGGGTAAATCCGTTCTATATGGTCTTTGGATAACCATATATATTTGTGTAATCATGTGACTGTTGCATAGCATGCATAGCATATACGTAAAAATTAATAAACTTGATTGCAATCACGACGCATATAAAAAGAGAATATCTAACTAAGCTCGTTGTAAGCTTACACCCTATAGGCTTTTATTGAAATATGTATGTTTATGGTACACTTAAGGATCAGAATATTAAGGAAATCTTTGGCAAATCTTTGAGCTCTTGTGGAAGAAGAAAACATATGATGGATTTACTTTATGTAATTTCTTTATGAATTATATATGATATGTTAATGCTTTGGAGATACTAGGAAGTATAATTGTGTAGTCTCGAAGAAATTAGCAGGGGTATGCTCTTGAGTAGTATAATTGACCTTATTCATGTTTAATATTAAGTATTCCTCTTACCTTGCTATTCAATTGTTATCAAAGTAAATTGCATTATTCCAACGCATTCTCTATAATATGTAGTACGCCTTGTGCACGATATGAAAGCCTTTGCATGACTAAAGAAGTTATTCCTAAGCTTTAATATTATGTACGGTGAACTGCCATATTTAGAGGATCCCTTGGGGCGTGATAAGGTTGAGCAAGATGAGGGTTGTATTTTGTGATCGAATACATTTCGTAAAAGCATATGTAACTCCCTAAACTAAGGCGAATACAGCTAGTCACGTGTCATTCTCTTTAAAAAAACACACAAAGGCTCTAAAAGTAAAACCACGATTATAAACACATAAAATATAATCTTTGTAACTCTCTCAAATGGTACAACAAAAGGTTCAAAACCTATAAAGCCTGTAAATAACAATCTTTTCAAACATCCTATTGATCAAAACTCAGTTGGCATAAACCAAAGCCAACAAAGCCAAAAATTCTTTCTAATTCCATAATTTCATAAAAGTCTTAGAAAAGCTATTAAAGATATCAAAACATACAAATCCAGAATCCTTTAAAATAAAATATGAATTTTAACATTATTCCGAAATCTGCAAAGATATAAAGGCTCTTTTCTCCAAATTATATCCGCATTATTCCTCAGCAGGGTAGTCTGGACCACTATCACCATCCTCATGATCAAAATACAGATCATAACTAGAAAGATCATAAACTGCCTTCAGCACCTGTACCTAAAAAAAAAGGAATGAGCGAAATTGCCTAATATGCTAATCCACAAAACAAATGCATATGCACACGTAACAAGTATATATAAATATATAGTGCAAATTAATCTAATGCAAATAGTAGGTTTATTATCTTTATTAAGCTAGCAAATCAACATAGTTCAGAACTACTGTACATTAGCTCCAAACCTAGAGTAACTCAAACCCATGAGAAATCAACCAACTCTTTGAAAATAGGTAATCATATACATATATTGGTGAATGGGTACTCTCTAAACACCGGCAACCATACTGCCAAATCACCTAAATCTATAGGAATCATCTCAATGCACGAGTCCACTAGGGACAACCTCACATAAAGATCATCAAGATGTCATACCAGTATCACTATCTGCCAGGTCTTTACTAGTCATAGCCAAACACAACCACAAAAACAATTTAATTAAGCCAAATAGATTTAGATTAATTATTTTCTACTAGAACAAGACAACAAAATAATAAACCTACACGCAAAAAACAACAAACAAGGAATGGTCGTACTTTTTTCAGTTCCATGAACAATATTTCCAAAATCATAAATCCTTATAAGCAACAACAAATAAATTCTCCAAATCCCTGGATTAATACAATATAATAGAAACAGAATAAACAACATCCTTATAAACAAACCTTAACGTTTCAAAATTCTCCAAAACCTTAACCTTTCAAGAAATCCTTAATCGTACCTTCTTCTTAATCAAATTCCACCGAATTCTCACAAGAACAACTCTCTTCTACGAAAACGCTAATTTGTAAAATTCAGTAATTACAGACAAATCATCATAAAAATAAAACTTTTTATAGAATCTATGTTTAATAAGATAAAAACTTATTTGGATAATCTTTTGTATCCAAATCCTAGATTTCTCCAATTATAATTGGACAAAAACTCCAAAAGAACAACTTCCTCTGAAACCCTAGATTTGAGAAATCAATAAGACCAGACACGATTTGTTGAAATAATCTTTTCATTTCAAATCTATGATAAAAGAGATGTAACTTACTTGATTCAAATCTTGCTTCTTGATCAAATCCCCGAAGAATAGATCCTAATTGAACACTAGGGTTTCTCCAAAGAACTCCTTCAAAAACATAAAAATCTATGAGAAATAGGTTGTTTCCATAAGAATATGCACGAATCTTGATTAGATTGACTTATCCGGATCAAAGCTCTTGTTTCCTTCAGATTTCCCTCTCAAGCACTCTCAAAACCCCAACAAATACTCTTTGGTCAAAAAGGAAGGAAGAACTTATGAGAAATACGAACCATAAAATTATATTTATAATAAACATTTCGGATAGGAAAGTTAGCACTTACGCCGGTGACCTTTTCTTCATGCCGGTGGCCTTTATACTTACACCGGCGGCCTTTATGCTAGCTTTCACCAATTTCACAAAAGTCCGAGAGCTTTACGCCATAGCTTTCACATATAGATTGGCGGCCTTCAAGTCAAAGCTGGCGGCTTTGACATCAACCTAATCCTTTTATTAAATATTTTGCATACAACTTTCCTAGGTACAAAATATCCATTTACAACATGAATTTACCTTTTTACCCTTCGTTATAATTTAGTTACTTGTATATTACAACATACATATTTGATCTTAAGGTATGTTAGATTAGTTAATCAATAGTTAAAACATAGATCTCACTACCAAATGGTAGAAAATGGTAATACTAGTACTTGTTTTCAAAATCTCTGTGGACGAAACCCATTAAAAACTTTACTACATTAGACAGGTGCACTTGCCTAGCTTGGTTGTTAGACTTCATTAGGTTTACAAATTTATAATTTGATAAGAGCGGTAAGCATGCATTTCAAGGGTCTGTTTTGTAAAATTACAATTTTACCCTTAATCGAGAACTTACACATATTTAAATTTGAGATTTAATTAGTATAAATAAATTAGACTTATTCAAAGTATTTAAATCATTGCTTACCTAAAATATTAATTAAAAACCCTAAACTATTTAAAAATAGATAAGGTTTTTACACGTGTGAATTTTGGACACTTAGGATTATGCCATGTGGCACAATCTAAAAAGGCACATTTTCGCCTTTTAAAACCCTAACCCTACTCTAGCATCTTGCATATTTGAACTCCTCTCCAAACTTAAGGGAAGTGATTAAAACCTTAAATCCTTGACAAACTTCATTTAGTATCAGACAAGTAACGTTAATTTAAATCAACATTAAGTAGTGACTTAACCATATTTTCCACAAGGCAAAGCGAGAAGAGAAGTTGTTCTACATACTAAAATTCTTAATAAGGTGAGGTCTAGAAGTTTTAAGGTGTTTTATAGCTTTTTACACATAGAGATTCACTTGAATATGTTGGTACATGTTTTGGGTAGCCAAAGTCAGAGTATTGGAGTGGTTTTTAGGCTTTGAATCTTCATAGCAGGTGAAATAAGAGGATTGTTGCATTTAAGAGAAAGGTAAGACTCAAAAATAACTTGTGATTGGGAGAATTTTCTAGGTGAAATAAGAGGATTGTTGCATTTAAGAGAAAGGTAAGACTCAAAAATAACTTGTGATTGGGAGATTTTCTATTTATTACAATGAGATTTTATTTAATGTAAAATGGTAGACAAACTAGGATTTGGATGTTGTTGCTACTAAAAGTGATGGAGGAGATGAGTGTAATGTTGGGTTTAATGTAGAAGTTGAAATCATAGAGGAAGAGATGATTAGGAATAATACTGTGATTTGAATGTTGTTTAAGTTGGTAAAAATTGGTATAAATCATATTTAAGGTGAATAAACTTATCAGGGAATTATGAGAAATGAAAATTTGCTATTAACTTTGGAAAACCTAAACCAAAATGAGTTAATGACAAAGAAATGCAAAATTTAGGCTGATACACCCAACACCATAGCCTGCATGGTAGACTTTGTGATTCTTTATACTCCATCTAAGTAACCACACCCTTTGCGACAACCTGTATGGTAGGCTATGGGATCCTATAGACTCCGTGTAAGTTACCATACCCTTTGCCAAGTCCTATATGGCAGGCTATGGGATTTGCTAAACTTCACTTAGGGTGACTGTAATGCTCTAAACAGATACTCTAAATGTGACAGCCCGTCGTACACAATATTAAAACTTGAGAATGACTACCTTAGTCATTCGAAAGCTTTCAAATTAGTACAAGGCGTACGTTCATAATAAAGGGAGACTAGTGGAGTTATACATTTTAAGGTAATGGTAGTGGAATATACAAAATAATACTTAATATAATTCATCCAAATATAAAGTTTTATAACTTCTACAGAGCATTTCCTTGATAAGTCTCCATAATAGCATAGTCTTACTAAGAAAAATATTAAAACTAGAATATTTTAAAGGAAATTTAATCTAAGACTTCAAATAGAATTTCCTCCAAAAGCTTTCCAAAACATAGGTTCTAGTTGGACGATCAGGGTGGTCTTGAGTGCAAAAACAAAGATCCTACAACGTCAAAAATCAATTGGAAAGTAAGCACAACTAGCTTAGTGAGATAATCCTTACATAAAAGTACTCATAAAAAACATTCAAACAAGTCCATTAAACAAGCATATGAAATGCAAAAAACCATATGATCAAACAATACATATGACTATCTGGTTTCATATGTAGAATGGATATACCCCTCCATTGTGGGTTAAAGAATGCTTTGAGTAGGTCATAATCGACCTCCTTGAAATTTACGCACGACTTGGGGTTCCAAATAACCATACTACTAGTCCCAAGGCTTTCCTTACCCAAAGCGATCGATCTGACTCGGCTACACCATAAGGTCGTATTCCCCAAACATCCTAATTCCTCAAGATATAGCTAGGCAGCTTACTTTTCTGATCCCACGTTGAGGAGTAGTAGCAAAAATACAAAGATGATATTCTAAGTGATATGCATGAACAATTTAGTTTTAAGGAATTTCCAATTTGACATTAATTTAGTTAAGGCGATCAATCAATATTTGCACACATAGCAATATACATAGAGGTAATTATATTAATCAACCAATCGAGCTTCAATATACTTATCGTTCATTTAAAACACATAATGAATCACATACATAGTTCTCATGATAACCCACATGCATCAATTTTTTTCCTTTTCCTAATGTTTAGTGCTCTATTCTATAAGCACATACACGAATACATAAAACGTAAAGGAAAACTCACTCGACCATAGTGATCCCTATCAACCGAAGTAATCTTTGGGAAAGAGAAGGTCCTGGTCCTCATCACCTAAACAAAAAAAAATACCCAAAACAAGCATTTCATCCATGATGTACTTAAGCTAGCTATTTCTATTTTATCATTTTCGTCAAAATTCGGATGGCAAGAAGTTCCAACTTAAAATGGTCATAGCTTGCTCATTTTAACTTGAAATTTTGAATATTATATAGCATTTTCTTCCTATTTGAAAAGATCTAGCTATTTCTAAGGTTATTTTTATCATTAAAAGCTATTTAGGCTTCAAAATGGTACAATACAGAATTATTAAGACAATTCCAACCGTAAAAAAATATATTTTTCCAAGCTTTTCATTAACCAAAAGTCTCATAGCAAATACATATACATAGATATTTATATAATTGAAAAATCCTTTTTATACATATATAACTCACATTACATGCATGATTTAAGTGTTGTTGTCTAAACTATGATTTTTTACAAAACAATCTCCTTTAGAAAGATTGGAGTCTACAAGTTCCCTTTGTAAATTTGTGAAATGAAAACCAAGATTTTTAGTTTATTGTATATGAGTACTTTCTTTATCTTAACTATCATTCCTACTTCATAAAGTTTATAAAAATAAGCTTTTATATTTTTTAAAACTTGTTACCTTAGATATTACTTTTCTAAGTGTTTAACTAGTGAGTTAATTTTTAATTTGACTTAGAAATTTGTTTAGGTCTTAGCATTTGTTAGAGTGTGGGTATGAGTTCTTTTAGATAATTTTTCAAGAAAAACTTGTATAGCAAAGTATTATCAACATTAAGATCTAATAATGAGTTTATTTGAAAAAGAGAGTAAAAGATCTTTATAACTATGTTTAGAAAACCTTTTCATCACATTAGCTCTAAAAGTCTATGATGAACTTATTTAAATTTTTAAAAGGATTTTTGAATTATACTCTTAAGCTTTAAATGAAAGCTTTAAGTGCCAAAGATTATTTTTGTAAAGATTTTAGTCTTAAATTTTTAATAAAAGAAAAGAACTCCTTCATTTAGACAACAACATAGTGATTGTGCATGATCATAAGTATATGACTATATTAAATAAAAGAATAATAACTTATATAAGAAATAAGGGATGTAGAAAATTAAATAAGCAAAAGAACATGTAAAAAAAGTCAAGTAGTGAAAGTCTTAGCTTTTATCAAGGCTTCCGGACTAAAGATAGACTAGTCACAAAAAGAAGAGCAAGAAAATAAAACAAGAAAATAATGGGAGTCTAAAGATTGGTATGAAGGCTCCTCAAACTTAGATTATGGATGTGAACCCCCAAAGTTTTGTAATCAATTAAGCTTAAACCCTAATTAGAAAGTCAACCGAAAATCCTAAAGTCAACAAAACCCTAGTTAGACGTAACCGTTCAAGTCCAGCAATCCCGTATAAGCAACCCTAAGAAAGTAAGTAAGACTAGTATATAGAATAGCTCGTAATAACTTGAGAAAGCTTAAAATATTAGATTAGTTAAACCGTGATTCGTTTTGAGCACGATAGGACATAGTTTTCGAAAAGCATGTCCCGGGGCTCAGATTAGTAAGAATAATCTAGATATACCATTAGACTGGTAAAAATATAAAGTTTTCAAAAATATCAATTTCATAGTTTTTTGGTAACTAAAAATATCAGATATCGCAATTATACGCGTATTTTCTTGCTACCAGTACTTAGATTGTCATGTCTACTTTACATTATACTATTTACTACTATTCTACACTATTTATCTATATCTACTTTTTCTTACAACCTACTCTTATAAACACACCTTTATTTCTTATAATTTTCATTTCTAATACAACTTCACATCTTTCATATCTTACTTTTCATTAACAAAAATACAAAAAAAAAAAAAAAAAACTTCTCTCCCTCTCTACACTCAAAGTTCCGCTGGCCATGCCCCTCCCCACTTCAATTTATTTCAATTTTCATTTATTCAATTAACACAAATTTCCTTCCACATTTTCCTATAAATACCCCTTCTTCCATCCACTTCCTTCACACCTTCCATATACTAAAATTACTCTCTCAAAATTCTACAAGAGTTCTCTCTTAAAGTTCTCTCAAAATTAGTCTTGATAGGCAATTCTTCTTTAGAGTTCCTTTATGTTCATTTACTTAGTATGAGTTTAGTGTGTGTTTTCTAAATCATGAAGGTTAAAGAAAGCAGCAATAAATTCATACTTTGTTTTTGTCCATGAATCTAATTTCTTTTATGTTGCTTTCATATATATATTTCTAAATATATATGTAGCTATAAATATCTTTTAGAGCATATAAACTGCTTTGTTTTGCAATTTATTTACTTTCATGTTGTTTTAAGACTAGTCTTTCTAGCCTTAGACTTTTCCTCATCAAGTCAAAACGATTTCTTTGTTTTTCTTTGGGACTAGTCTATTTTTAGTCCCGGGATACCTTGATGAAGCTAAGGTTCCAATACTTGATATATCCTTTACTAGCTTATTCTTTAATTATTATGTCTTTTTTATATTTTCATAATTTTATGATTCATATCCATAATCATGTATGAACATATTGATTTTGTCTCAACAAGATAAATGAGGAAAGTTTTCTTAAAATAGAAATTCTTCTCTAAAAATAAAGTAGGAAGTATGTTTCCATGAAAACTTAGGAATTTATCTTAACAAATTTTTTCTAAAGAAATCTAGAAAGTTCATAGGAATTTTGCAATACATACATAACAAGGAAAGAAATTCTTGAGTAAACAAAAGTTTTCCTAAACTTCACCTTTTCATCAATACTAGTTTGACAAACACCAAGAAATTTCTTTCATAGATAAATAGAATGATCTTAAGAAATAAGGAAATTATTTCTACAAATATAGAATTGTTATTACTTTCAAAAAGTATTAGAAACTAAGCTTAGAAAATAAAGAAAATGATTCTTTGGAAATTTAAAAAGACTAAGGAAATGAAATTAAGGAAAAGAAAAATACTCATTTAAAATAACTTGAGATATTCTAAGAGGAACTTTAAAAAGTTTCACTTTTTCTTTAGAAGACTTTACTTTTACCGAAAATTCATAGTTTGAGACAACTTCATTAATTTCATACATTTGATGTGAGTCAATAAATATATGTAAATACATTTCAAAGGTTTTGCAAACTATTATAATATCTATCTCTTTGATATGAGTTTTTGTTAAAAGAAGGAATTTAAGTTTTGTGAAAATTCATAGTAAATCTGATTACCACTATTTTTGGAACTTAAACGATTTAGTTTGATGAAAATAGCTTTATAAATAGATAGAAATTTTTGAGTAGGTAGAAATGATATATAATATGCGAAATTCCGAGTTAAAATGAGCAAGTTATGGCTATTTAAAGTTGAAATTTCCTCTAATCCGATTTTACCGCAAATTTAAGATAGATTTAGAATCTTCAAAATTAGAAATTCCATGAAAAACTCATTTTGGGTATTTCATCTTGTTTAGGTGAAGAAAAAACCAATATCGCTTTCCTGGAAGACTACTTCGACTAGGACCGATCGTTATGGAGTGAGTTAATCCCTTACTAGTTACATTTCTTTGGTTGTGCTTGTAATTAGTAGCACTAGAAAATAAGGAAAAGATAAATGAAAAAATATATATTGTGTGACTTGGATTCATGACTGATTGAATAAAAGTTAAGAATATCGAAAGAAGAAATGATGAATAAATTATGATCTCTTGTATTGATATGATGAATATTGTTTTGATCGCCTTTAACTAGAATTCAATATTAATTGATTAAACCTATGTTGAAAATGATTCATGCATATCATAATTGTAAGTCACATTTATTTTCACTACCATTCTTCATGTGGGGAAACGAGGAGTTGTAGTGGTGGCTAATAGGAGCTGGAAAGCCCACATAGGTAAGTAGGAGCTGGAAAGCCCACAGGGTGAGTAGGAGCTAGTAAATCTACAAATATTGATGATCGTATGGGCCTGTAACCTCCCAACCCTCGATATGGAGGGCATAAAATCCATGCTACATGGTTTTCGGTTAATCTTGTGTATTTTGTTTGCTCATGTGATTGGTGCATTCTCATATGATTGTTTAAATACTTGTTTGATATATGAAAATGTTTTGTAGATGGGAGTTATCTCACTAAGCTAGTTTTGCATATACCCTTATAGCATTTTGTTACAGTATGATTACTTATGGTTGGCACCAAGGAGCCCGTTTGCCAAGTATGAGCCAAAACTACTAGGAGTTTTTGGGAGAAGTTATATGTATTTAGTTTTGAACATAGACTTCTAAGAAAAATCTCTATAGTAGACTTATGGTATATTTATGTATATTTTGATGATGGCTTAGTTAAACGAGACTTTTTAGAATGGGGGAATGCCCAAAGTTGTAAGAGATTATTATCCAAATGAGTATTACATGTTTATTTATATAAGTTCTTGCATGTTTTTATTATCTACTTAAATGTAATACCCCTGTAAGTCTCCTACTATCTTGGAAGCACGCTTTTCATGTGATATCGAAGCTCCTGCATGACTAAGGTTGTCATACATTAGCTTTAATATTATATGCTGTGGACTGCCATGTTTAGGGTACCCTCCGGGGGGTGACAATGGACAAGTCCATTAAAAGAAAAGAAAAGAAAAACAATTTGTTTTGACTTGATAAGAACAAATCTAAAATTATAATCACTAGTTTGGACTTGATATTAGTGAGCTTATATGCTCAAATAAATATAGGTATGTATATAATCATGTTTTTACATATAAATAGTTAGATTAGATGACAAAAATATATCAAAAAGAATATAGATTCAATATGATCATAAACATAACATGTTGTTGGTTTCATTTTTGCATTATCATCCCTTAGCTTAATGCCTCATGGGGAGATTTTTCTCCATGGATAATGCATTAAACAACACCTATACTAATTGCAGATGTATGAGAAGTGTGTTTACCTTGAAAAGATGAATAAAAAAAGTGTATTTCTTTCAAAAAGAAAAATGGATAGCAAGGTTGCAGCAAGAAAAAGAGAGAAAAGAAAATATTTGATGGAAATGGTAAAGTATAAGAAGTATGAATGTATATGGGTATTTATAGAGAAGTTTTGATGAATTAGAGTTAGCAAAATAATTTAAAAAAAAAATACAATTGTAGCAAAAGGGTCATGCTTCACATGAAGAGTGGGAAAGAAGGGAAAAAGAGAGAAGAAAAATCAAATGAAAATGATAAGTTTGACATGTGAAGATGTAACTTATAAAAGTAGTAAATAGGGTATGGTGTATAAGAATTAAGCATAAATTATACGAAAAGTAAGGAAAAAAAGTAATGGTAGAAAAATAATGCAAACAATGATGAATAGTAACAATAAAATATCATATAAGCTACCGATAATGATAAAATACGCGTATATGAGGTATATCTGATGTTTTTGTGACCTGAAAAAAATTTGTATATGATATTTTTATGAACTTCTTAGTATTTTTCTAGTAAAATGTGATTGTTAGAAAATTTTTCATTATTTTACGTATCTATACTCGAATACAGAAACTGAACCCGTAAAGTTCCGAAACGATTGGATTTTTTACCAATTCGATCTTTTTAGGAATTATACTAATTTTACTAAATATAATTTGAATTTATCTCATTTTTATTGTTTTTGGATTTTGCGTGCGGGATTAGTAGATCTATATTCACTAGACTTAACATATAACTAGGTTGACTTTATTCTTCCAGATTGACTTTCGGCTCTTTGGGTTTACTTATAATTACCATAAAATCTAAGGGCTTATGATGCCACACCTTTTGCCATAGCCCATATGAAGAGCAGTGGATTTTCTCACAGCCCACGCCACAGCTTATATGGAGGGTTGTGGACTTCTCTAGTCAACCTTACTTCTAAATCAAGGCCTCTATGACCTACACCATAGGTTATGTGATGACTCATGGTCATCCCTAACTTAACCCTAAAGGCCACGGTGGCCCTTCCACTAGCCATGCCCAATTAGGAGTTACTTCTGTCATTCCTAAACATTGAAAACTGGTATTCCAAACTTGTAAAACTCTGTTAAAGCCTTATGTACACTTGTAATACACCTTAAAACCTTAAACTCAAAATATATCTAAGTTAAAAATACATTTCAAACTAGCACACCAAGTAACCAAATCAAGCACAAAATGTATAATTTAAATAAACAGCCTTTCGTACTTATTAACTTAATGATTGGGATAAGATGCTAAGGACTTTATGGAAATTATGGACTATGAGAATCTATTCTTGGAAGTCCAATAATTGAATCTTGCAAAAGTATAGCCCACTAAGGATTGGTTAAATTAAATCCTATTACTAACTCTAACTTACATAATTAACTATATAACTTGACTAAATGAAATAAATGACATGGAAACTTAGGAGTTAACACATATCCATAGCCTAGACTCAGTGTATGCAAATCAATTGAGTATTGAACTAAGATCCATAACCTTATGGACCCTAACCTAAATAATTTTACTAATGACAATCAAAGATGATTGATTAGAACCATGTCGAACATGATCCTAATATGACTCATTGAATTTATGGCTAACAAATGGCTTTGAACTTGGAAATGATCAATTAATAGGTATGCTATAATTGCACGTTGCTTGCTAAGGTAGTATTAATAACTACACTAAGACTTAAACTAAGGTAAGTTTCATGTTAGTTGCTCTTAGCCATGTACCCGAAGAAGTGGTACCTTTATACCAGGTTGCAAGCTTGATCACAATTTAAGGAGGTTATGGTAGTTGTAGGCATTGAGAGCCCCATGGAGCACATGGTAAGGTCGAGAGGTAGTCAATGGGGATATTTTGAAACTAGATTACCAATTAGAAGTTAGAAGTTAGTAGGAAGTTGTAACAAACTTATTATAATATACAAATAAATAAGTTTTAAAGAAGGACAAAAGTGCCAATTTACATAAAATAAGAAGGTTATATGGTCAAATTCTAAAGTATAATTATGTTTTGATCACATGGCAGACACATGATGAAAGATGGAATTTCATAGCTATAAGCCAACAAGGTACATTGCTGACACAGAATTCAACACTACAGGCATATTTTATGTAGGTATTGTCATACCCAGTCCCCGCAGGCGACGGCGATGTGATACCAGGGCAGGCAAACCCACCACTGGCCCCCTAGTGGTAATGGCTGACACCACCATTGCATCATGGTGACCCCAACCAACGCATGCCCCATAGGGTACCACGAGCACTATAGGTATTGTTACCCTTAGGCAAAGTTGAACCCAGTCTGCAGACTCTAGGATTCGAACCCTAGACCTAAGGCTTTTGCCTGCCCCAAAGGCAGCACCTCTCACTAGTTGAGCTCCTTTTTGTCACACCCCGCCCCCACGCCCCACAGGCGACGGCGATGCGATGCCAAGGCAGGCAAACCCACCACTGGCCCCTAGTGGTAATGACCGACACCACCATTGCATCATGGTGACCCCAACCAACGCATGCTCCATAGGGTACCACGGGCACTATAGGTATTGTTACCCTTAAGCAGAGTTGAACCCAGTCTGCAGACTCTAGGATTCGAACCCCAGACCTAAGGCTTTTGCCTGCCCCAAAGCAGCATCTCTCACCAGTTAAGCCTGCGAGGGCGGGGTGTGACAGGTATGATAGTGTTGAAGCAACTTTTGAAAATGGAAAAATTGTGTGGAAGATTTGTACATCACCAGCTTAAGTATTTACATCACCGGCATACATGCCGACATACACATAAAGAGAAATGATATGAGATAAAATGGCCACTAGCCTTGGCTTTTACGTTGCTAGCCTTCAGTATACATTGCTGCGTACATTCAAAAACTGTCAGTGTTTGTGTGCGGAAATGAAAGGTTGTTACGATTATCTTTATAACCTATTATAATGTTTCCTTTCCAAAGACACTTCTAAACCTAGAAAATCCTCTATGTGAGTGATCATAACATCCAAGGAGATTCAGAAGATCGTATTAATGTAATTGCATATCTATCTTTTCTTTAGGATTTAATAGATCTATCAATTTTCCTTAGGGTTTTTCTAATTGGTTTTGAAGGAGAAATTGAAGAAAACCTTAGTTTGCTTAGAGATTTGAATTCTTGGTGATCAAGATGGATTGATAACCAATTCTAGCTAAGTTTGAATATTCTTGATCTTTATGATTACGTAGAAATGATTTTTATGTTGATTCTTAGTCTGATTTGTATTGAATCAAATTCTAGGGCTTGGAAAGATTATTGAGGAGATTAGTTCTTTTGGAGAGTTTTTGTATTTCATTCAAGGAGAAAGGTATGTATATATATTTTCGTTGAGATTAGGGTTTTAGGTGAAGTTTAGATTAGGTTTATGTTATGAAAGATGTGTATTTAAATCTGTTCTGTTTATGTGATCAAGGTTTTGGAGATTTAGAATTTTATTCCTTTAAATTGATTCAGGTACGACCTTACTTTAATTGTTGTATGTGCTTATAGGCTAGAATTGATAACTAACCTAAATTTATTTAGCTTTTAATTACATTTGCTTGTTGCTTGTTCTTGGCTCCTGTTAATAAAGACCAAGTAGATTGTGATACTAACGCTGATGCCCTAATGATCTATGTGGGAGAGTGTCCCGAGTGGATTTGTGCATAAAAATGATTCTGGTAGTTTAGGATTGTGCAATGATGACACCGTGTGTGTGGGGAATACCCAACATACATATATGTATATATATTATCTATTTTCTATACTACTTCTTTTTATGGAGTCATGAGTAACTCCATGTTTATAACTAGACTGTAGATGGTTTTGGACTGTGCTATTTGTGGTCTATTTAAAAAGATAATAACCTTTATTTGTTGCATTAGAATAAGTTGTATGTGATTATGTATGATATTTGCTCATGTGCTTGTGTTTGTGGTTTGGCGTACTGGACAATTTTGCTCATTTTTTTTTTCTTTTTAAGGAGCAAGTGAACATCAAGTATATTATGATTTATCTAGATTTGATGTTTTGTGGACTATGGGGAGGACAATGGTGGGCCCGACTTCCTTGCTAATGTTTAGATCTGATGGCTTGAAATTAGACTAAGTTGAAGAATATAAGAAGTTTTTGTGTTTTATGAAATTTTGAGAATAATTTATGAGATTTTCCTTTATATTTTAAGTTTGTTTAAAGTTGGCTTTGGTTATGTCAACAATATTATTCAAGAGTTTTATTTTATGAGATTTTTTAAACAGGTATCCTTTATATATGGGATTATTGGAGATATATGTTTTTAATTATTTGTGGATTGGTATTTCATAACCTTAGTGTGTCTATCTATGTTGAGGACACATGGCAGGTTGTAATATTATCAGGTTAGGGCATTAAGTTATGTGGGGATATGTTCTATTACATTAAATATCGTAATGGACCACACTCATTAATGGCTATTTATGTGGAATTTATTTATATGACTGCTTCTTCTTTTACTTTTCTGATAAGTTTCAAGGACTTATCAAACCCCCATCTTTAGTGCATGATTCACTGAGGATATCCTACCTTTTTGTTTAGTGAGGATCCTGAGTACTCTTGCGTATGTTGGTGTTTCTAGGACATTGGGAATACCTCGCTTGTGGACTATAAGATTAATTGCTTCACTTGTGGATGTTGCATCAGATTAGGTGCATGTGAAATGCATGTGTGCTCTTGTTTACTCTGTATTAAGCATCACCATTCATGTCTAACATTTTAGGTGCTTGTAATGACATAATAGAGGACTCATTTCATAATCAGTTAGGATTTAAGGACGAGAACTATGCAAGATGAATTGATTAGACTGAGTTGTACAATTCATGGACTTATGTGGCTTAAAAAAGAGATTTTCTTATAAATTATCTTTTTATAGTTGGATAAATGTATGTAAATAATATCTTCATTAATTTATTTTGAAATAGACTATTATATCCAAAAAAGATTTCTAGAATGAAAATTTTAATGAAATATGTTTCTTCAAATAGGATAAATTTTACAGGTTTGAAATTACCCAAATCAAGGATAAACAGATGACACTCTTCTAAAATTTTTGCAAAATAAATAACGATTTCCCAATTAAAATTTTGATTAGAAACTCACATAGTAAAGGAATGTCTTACACATATCACTTGGTGATGATATGTGTGGCATAAACATCATGTCTTATGCGTTCAAGGCATGGCCGTTACATGGATAATTAATATGAATTTGATAACTTAACTTGTATACTCGATTCCTATATAAAACAATCTTTCTTGAACATATACTTTTTCACCTTTAAGTCTATCTTCTAATTGCTCTTAGTTTTTAGATAAGATATTAGGTATGCAGTGACTTGCATATTGCTTGTCTAAGATAAGCTTCCTAAAATAAATTAAAATGTAATCACGCCTTAATAAATTATTGTTTTGCTTGTTCTTGTATCATTTTTAGAATTTGGTTGAGTGGTGACAATGATTCTAGGTGGCTCTAACATAGTAGTTTGGTGTTAAAGGCCATCAAGGATGGCTTAGTGGCTAGCTGATCGAGGGAATGATAATAGGAAAATGTCTAATTAATTTTAATGAGAAGCCATATAGTATAATTCATGTTTATTGGATTGACTGAGCCATATTATATTATTGACTAAAATAAATAGAGTTATGTAGCAATTATGAACCATACATGATGTTATTGCTTATAGAAATAGGCGATATAGGTATTTGAATTGCTTATATCAACCTACTAGAGAGTTGTTACTACTCAAAACCCTTAGGTTCCTAGCATGTTGTCAGAGAGTGAGTGCTCCTCTATTGTTTTACTTCACATTAATTAAAAAGGAATAAATTTTTTGTTGCTAAATAACATTTAGAATACATGCATATGTCCATCTCGTGTGCACTTATGTTACTATGTACTTGTTTTCAGCTCATTCTTTTCTTTTTTAAATTCAGATGGATCAAATGAGGATTGTTATGATTATGGGTTACAAGATGGATTTCGAGGAGCTTCTTGATGACTTTAATGACTAGGATTATTGTAAAACCCTAAAAATTTCAGTTAATTTTTTAGTTCGATCTTAAAATTAAAAGTCAACCGGAAACCCTAAGGTAAAAAAAATCTAGTACAAACCCTAGAATTTAGAACTGGCATTCCCATGTTCTTTAGCCCTAGAAAACGAATTTGAGATAATTAGTGATAATAGTTAATGATAACTTGAGGAAACATAAAAATACCAGATTCGCAAATTTCGAGTGTCCTTCGGACTCAAACGAGATTAGTTATCGAAAAAAGTGACCCGAAGCTCAAAATAATAAAAATATTCCGATAACACCATTAGGACCGATTTAATACAAGGATTTGAAAAATATCAGTTTTGTAATTTTTCAGTAACTAAAAGTAACATATATTGCATTTATACACGTATTTTCTTACTATCGGTATTTTACTAGTCACATCTACTTTACATTATACTATTCATTACTATTATATACTATTCTTTTATCTCTACTCTTTTTAACACCTACTCATACAACTCTATACACCTATTATCTTTACTTTTTACCTTTCCCATAACTTTATATCATATCTATCCTACATATTATTACTTTTAATACAAAAAGTCAAATCTCTCTCCCTCTACACCAAGCATGGCCAACGCTCCCCTCTTTCTATTCCTCATAATTTTTTTTAATTTTTCTTTAATTAAATCACTCAAAAATTCATTCCCCATTTTCCTATAAATACCCCCTCTTCTTTCACTTCATTCACACATCTTCCACCCACAAAATTTCAGTCCCAAAACTCTCTCCAACTCCCCTCTCAAATACTTTCCCAAAACTCTCTAAAATTTTCTTCACAAAACCTTCTTCTTCTTCTTCTACAAACACTACTTTAGGTAAGAATTCTCTTTAAATCTTTCTTACTATGTCATATAATCTTACATAACCATGATGTGAGTTTCCTAAACTTAAAGTTATGGAAGCTACACTATGTTCATGTATTATTCTTGTTCATGAATATGTATTTATGTATTTCTATGTTGTTATTTCACTCATATTATTATTGATATTATGTTAACCTTTATATATATGTAACTAGATATAATTATGTACTTATATATAATCTTTAGAGTATATAAGCTCATTGTTATTTATTTGCTTCCAAGTAATGCAATTTATTTATTTATTTCATGTTATTTTAAGACTAGTCTCTAGTCTTAGACTTGTCCTCATCAAGTCAAAACAATATTTGCTTTCTTTTCCTTATTTCTTTTGGGACTAGTCCATTCTTAGTCCCGGGATACCTTGATGAAGCTAAAGTTCTTAATACTTTGCATATTTCTTTACTTGCTTATTTTGTTATTTGTTATGTCTTTCTTATATTTTCATAATTTTATACTCATGATCATGCATAAACATATTGATTTTGTCTCAACAAGATAAAGAAGGAAAAGTTTTCTTAAAATAGAAGTCCTTCTTCAAAAATAAACGTTGTCATGAAGGGAATGATTTTTCATAAAAAATTAGAAATTTATCTTAAAAATCTTTTGTAAAAAAAAAAAAATCTAGAGGAATTCATCATAAATTTTAATAACCAAAGAACATAAAAATTTTTTTTACAATACATACTTACACTTTACAAAGTCATAAAATGGAAAAGAATTCTTGTTTAAATTTTTTTTCTAAACTTGATTTTTCCACCAATCCTTTGGAATATAAATGAATAGTCTAGTTTGGCAAACACTAAGAAATTACCTTTCATAAAAATAGATGATCTTAAGGAATAAGATTAATAAAAACTTAAGATATCATTTCTTTAAATGTAAGAAAATATAGAATTATTACTACTTTCAAAAAGTATTAAAAACTAAGCTATAAGAAATTTAGAAAAATGAAAATCATTCTTTTGAAATTTAAAAAGACTAAAGAAATGGAATTGAGGAAAAGAAAATACTCATTTAAAGTAACTTGAGAAATTTTCTAGCAAGTATGGAGAAATTTTAAAGGTTTTACTTTTCCAAAAATTTTTGAAGACTTTACTTTTACTAGATTTTACTAGAAAAAATTCATAGTTGGGACAACTTCATTAATTTCATGCATTTAACATGAGTTAATGAATATATATATATATATATATACGCATTTCAAAGGTCTTTTAAACCATTATAATATCTATATCTTTGATACAAGTTTTCAAAATTCATGGTGAATCTGATCATCACTGTTTTGGAGCTCAAATGACTTAGTTTGATGAAAATAGTTTTAGAATTGGATAGATCTTTTCGAATAAATAGAAAACGATATATTATATGCGCAATTCAGAGTTAAAATGACCAAGTTATGACCACTTTAAATTGAAATTACCCTTTATACGAATTTTAATGATCTTATGACATAATTTTTATAAGTACCATAGAATCAATAAGAAATACTCATTTTGAGTATTCTTCTTGATTAGGTGATCCCAAGGAGGAGTGTTTGTACCCGGAGGATTATTTCGATTAGTGGAATTACCGATCGACTCATCCATAAGAAAGAAGTATCATCATGGCCGAATGAGTCTACTCCCCTTTATTTTTCATACTTATGTTTGTGCTTGTGAATTTAGTTGCATTAAAGATAAAATGGAAGTTGTATGATAATATGTTGAAAGAATATTAAGTATATCGAAGCATTAATGCTTGTAATAAATTGTATGTTTATTAACATGATGAAGTATCTGAAATTGGATGATCACTTGTAAGAAAATAAAATATGACAGCTAGGCTTTAAACAAAAGATTGACACATACAATTCACATGTCGAGTCACATTGCATTTGCTATTATACAATTGGTGGGACAAGTGTATGATAGTGGTGGTAGGCATAACTGGTATATCATATATGTGGCGAGTAGGAGCCGGTAAAAACTACATAAATTGGTGGCTAGTAGGAGCCTATAATAACTACATGTTTTTTATGGCGTATAGAAGCTGGTAAGATCTATAAAAATATTTTTAAAAGAAGTAGTGGCCGTAATGTGCTGGAATACCTAATATCGAATGAAGGGCGTAATTCATTCAACATATGATTCCTGAAAAATCATATGTCTATATGCTCATATGCTTGTTGCCCATTTGCTTGCTTAATAAACTTGGTTGATATTTCGTTTCAAGCATGAATTTTGGGATTTACTCACTAAGCCCGTAAGCTTACGCCCCTATAGATATATGTATTCTAAGGAACACCTATTTTTGTACCCGAGGTCTCCTCTTATCCGTGTAAATTTTCTTTTGGAGCTTTTGAAGGAAATCTACTTGAAGAATTAGATTAGAATTCCTTTAAAATCTTTTGATGTAGTATTAAATTATTGTAAAGACTATTAGTTATTTCGATCTTTGGGTTTTAGCGGTGGTATGCCCCTAAGAATCATGTAATAGACCTTTGATTATTAATATTATAATCTATTTTATTTCTAGATTCTTGTATGTCCATTTTTACTTGCTTAGGCCGCACTTCCCAAAGGCATCTCCTATTATCGTGCTAGATACCTTATATGTAATACTAAGACTTTCACATGACTAAGATGGTCATTCTTGAGTCTTGATATTATATGTTGCGGGCTACCACATTTAGCGTACCCTTCGGAGCATGACAGTTTAAGTTGGTATCAGAGCAACAAGTTTAAAGGAATAAAGGTAATAGGAATGAATCTAGAAAAGAAAAAGAGATAGGTTAAAATTAAGAAAGACCTAGATAACTTAGATAAGCTTATAATTTTCAAAAGGGAAAATTAATGACCTTCTTTATCTTTTATAGCTTACTCTTGGTGAAGTTAGAGCTAAGGCCTAACATTTGAACTTGAGAGTGACGAGACACTTGTAGACTACCGGTTGAAAGTAAGGAGCTTATGTGAGCAGTTTGCCCTAGTAAGACAGCCTAGGTCCGCTCGAGAAATGCATAACATGTGGAGGAGAGGACTCCATAACTCTATGTAGGATCATGTGATAGATGGGTTAAGATATGATGCCATAATACGTACCAATTGGACTGACATGGAAGTTATTTATGGAATGGAATGGCTGTGCTACTATAACCACACCCTAATGCTCCAAGAGACTACGCTCATTTTCCGAAATGACGGACGTCCAGTCTTTCCCGATTTTCGAACTTGGAATTCCATAGGCCCGTTATATATCTATGCCCATGAAAAACTTGCAAATCACACCGATTGGGGACGAGCATATGGAGAGTGTTACTTCTTTTGGTATGGAGTTTATCGGAATTTGTGGCCACACCTTGATGAACCGCCTCCACCACCATCACTGGAAGAAGGAATGCATGAACAAATAGAATGGGGGGAAGATATGAATCAACGAACTGAACACGGAGAGTCGCTAGCAAATCATGAATGGGATGAGGATGTTTCCAACCACTAGGGAGTTAGTCATGATTTTGGATGGCTAGTTGAACCAACTCCATATGGGAACATCCGAATAGAAGCCGATCTCACACTCCCCTAATAGGAGACCAAACCAAGGATGAAATAATGGAAGTATCCAATGACTAGCATGCATCGCGAATGAGGTATGATCAAGGAGAACCGAGCACATCTAGGAATTGACCCTCCCACAAAGGAAAAAAGAATGACATTTCAAAGCTACTTGAGGCAATTCGTAGCAAAAAGGCCAAGGATGACCCCTAGCCCCAGCCACCATGACATGACCCCCTTACCATGAAAGATGACCAAAGAAGGAAAGAAAGAAGGATCCACCTGAGCAATCCCATGTGTCCACAAAAATTTTGTAACCAAATCGACCTAGGATATAGGATAGATTAGAAGACAAATTTGTGTTTTCGAAAAGGTGTTTAATGTTATTCTATTTTGGATTTCTTTTGTAAGCTTTAATTTCTTCTATGTATAGGTTTTATGCCCTTGAATGCTTTTAATTTACTGAAATATTTTGGTTTGAACAAATTTTATTTCTTGATTTAAATTTCTTCTATATGATGTTTTCTTCACATGTTTATTTCATTGAAAATTTCACAATTTCCATAACTTAGTATGTAAAAGACTTAATAATCTAGTATTTACGTAAAAAAATTTAAAACCGCCGGCCTAGAAGAGGACGACCGAGAGTAAGACAAGCATCGAATGATCCGCCTGAGGAAGTTAACCAACCAGAAGTGCCCCTTGCCCAACACCCCCCCCCCCCCCCCCCCCCCCCCAACCCCCCCCCTCGAATCGACAAGGCGCTCTCCAAGCCACGCTTGGTCAATTAACACAGCTTCTTAATGTGTTAGTTCAACACAACAAATGGACATGCCACCACTAGGCACCAGCTCAAGCACTACTCCATAAGGCACCTCAAGCATCTGTACATGGATCAGACGTCACCTGATGCTCAATCACATACCGCACCTTTGC
>JAMXBD010005186.1:0-23761 GCA_024138025.1 Combretum micranthum
GATAAACAAGCTTCCATATAACAAAAAATACCAAGAACAAAAGAGATCATCATCTAGAGGAGGTTTCACTTCTTGGCTCATCATCCATAGCCATTTAAGCTTGTGGAATGTCCTTTGATGCATGAAACATCCATGGTGTCATCCTAGACATCTTATAAGAGCGAAAAGGGAAAGATTACCTCAAATAATTGCAAGAAAATGTATGGAACAAGAAAGAAAATGTGGACAGCTTGTTCTCAAGAAGACAAGGCAAGAAGAAGAGGAAAAGAAGAGGGAAAAAGAGAGAGGAAAAATATAGGGTTTGTAAAAATGAAAGAAGAGAGAATAAGATCCTTAAATAAGATGTAAGAGTGTTAAATAAATAATTTAAAAAAATTAGAACTTGCAGCTGCAACAAGGGAGGGCTGGTCGTGATTTGTAGTGTGGTGTAGGGGGTAGTTTTGTTTGATTTTAACTTGTATTGAAAGTGTAACACAGTTGCAATCCATTTCTACAATCAAATAGACTTTAAAAATTATCAAATAAATAATTAAAAATAATGAAAAGTGGCTAATTTTATGGGCTGCAATTTGGGAAGAGGGTGTTAGAAAAAGCAAAAGAAGACATAATAATGTGTGTAATGATAATGTATGTGTACTTGTAATAAGTGGCTTTTTGAAGAAAATATTATAAATAAATTAGGAAAAATATTTTATTTAAGTGGCAGAATTTTTATGATTTAAATAAAATAATCAATTAATTATTTTTAGAAATTTAATAATTTAGTTACGGTAAGAGTAAAATAAGCTTATTATGAGCTAACTGATATTTTTTAGAATCCGAAAATTCTAAACTTGATATTTTTGAAATCTTTATAAAAATACGAGTCTAAAAATATTAAAGATATATTTTTAATTTTCCGAGTCTCGGGACACGCTTTCCAAAGCAGTACCCAAAAAGTTTCGAAATAAGCCGAAAATGAACCAATCTGATATTTTTAATAATTCAAATATTATTACAGACTATTCTAAACACTTTAATTATTTTTTTTCGACTCCTCGATTTACGAACTCGGGTTTGCAGGATCTAAACTGTAGGGTTTTACTCAAGATCGGTTGACTTAAGGTCTCCGGTAGACTTTCCGGCTTAAGGTTTAGGGCTTAGAAAACAAGGGTTTACATAGGGTGTTGCAGTTCGGTGCGTGACTCCATATTTCCTCAGAACTTTCTCTTAGTTAAGAGTTGCAGAAGTGAGTCCCCCTATCACTAATGATGGCTCGGGGGCTCCAAACCATGAGAAAAGCTTTTTCAGGAACTTACATACTACCCTGGCATCATTTGTGGGTAGTGCTTGAGCCTCTACCCATTTGGAAACATAGTCTATCGTGACTAGTATGTATTTGTTCCCGAAGGAAGTAGGAAGTGGCCCAACAAAGTCAATGCCCCATAGGTCGAATACTTCACATGCCAGAATGTAGTTCTGAAGCATTTCATCACGTCTCAAGGTGGTTCCCGCTCTTTGACATCTGTCACAGGACATAACAAAACGTTGAGCATCTCTAAATATAGATGGCCAATAAAAACCAACCTCTAAGACTCTCTAGGCGGTTCGGTTGGCGCTGTAGTGACCCCCAGTGGGACCGGAGTGACATTCATACAAAATCTTCCACCCTTCGTCATGGGAGACGTACCGCCTGATCATTTGATCAACACATATTCGGAAAAGAAATGGATCCTCCTAGTAGTAATGTTTGAGTTCGACAAAGAACTTTTTCTTGGCATTATAATCCAGATCACTAGGAGGAACACCTGCAGCAAGATGATTCGCTATGTCGGCAAACCATGGTGCCTCAGGACTTAAAAGTTCGCATACTGTAAAGAGCCTTTCTTCCAGGAAGGTATCGTCAATGTCCGCTTCAATAAGCTCATCTTCGTGTGGCCCTTTCAACCTTGATAAGTGATCCGCTGCCAAGTTCTCACTCCCTTCTTGTCACGGATTTCAAGATCAAATTCTTGAAGGTAGCAGTATCCACCGAATGAGTCGTGGTTTTGCATCGGTCTTGGATAGGAGAAACTTCAATGCGGAGTGATCTGTATACACAATAACCTTAGATAAAACAAGATAAAGTCTAAATTTATCAAATGCAAATACTACTGCCAACAGTTCCTTTTCGGTTGTGGTGTAGTTCTCTTAAGCATTGTTAAGAGTTTTGCTGGCGTAGTTATTGGTTGGAACCGCTTCTCATGTCTTTATCCAGGACAGCCCGACTGCAAAATCACTTGCATCGCACATAATCTAAATGGAAGGTTCCAATCTGGTGCTATCATACTCGGAGCATTGATAAGCTTTTCCTTCAGGAGGTTGAAAGAATGAGTGCATTCTTGATCGAAAATGAAAGGCACATCCTTCTCCAAAAGTCATGTCAAAGGACGGGCTATTTTGGAAAAGTCCTTTATGAATCGCCGGTAGAATCCCGCATATCCAAGGAAGCTTCTAATATCCTTGACTGATGTGGAGGCGGTAATCGCTCAATTACTTCGATTTTGGCTCTATCTACTTCAATTCCCTTTTGAGAGACTTTGTGACCCAGTACAATGCCTTCCTTACACATAAAGTGACACTTTTCCCAGTTAAGTACTAGGTTAGTCTCTTTACAACGGTCAAGACCTTTTCCAAGTTAGCCAAGCATGCTTGAAATGAATTGCGAAGACGAGAAGTCATCCATAAATACTTCCATGATCTCCTCCACCAAGTCATCAAATATCGCTAACATGCACGCTAAAATGTAGCGGGTGCATTACACAGCCCGAAGGGCATCCTCCTATATGCGTATGTGCCATAGGGGCATGTAAGTGGTCTTCTCTTGGTCCTTAGTGCAATAGGTATCTGAAAATATCCAGACATACCATCAAGATAACAGTAGTACATATGTCCGGCAAGCCTTTCTAGCATCTGATCCACAATGGTAGGGGAAAATGGTCCTTCCTTGTTGCTTCGTTCATCGTCTATAGTCGATGCATACTCGCCAACCAGTTACGGTTCTTGTGGAAATGAATTCATGTTTCTCGTTTGGGACCACAGTTATTCCTCCTTTCTTCGGCACCACTTATGTTGGACTAACCCAAGGGCTATCAGATATGGGTATATCATCCCAGATCAAGAAGTTTGATTGTAAACCCCGGTTTTTCAAGTAGCAAGATAACCTAGAACGGAAACCAAAACCCTAAACCGGAATAGCTCAGTCTAGAGTGAGACTAGAGAACCCTAATTCCGGCTTTTCCTCGGTTTCCAATTAAGAAACTTTTCTAAGAAAATTTAATTTTGAATATAGTTCTTGATATATTCAAACCAAGAAAATATCAGATTTTAAGAAAATTTCAATTCCGGGTCATCCTGAGACCCATTATAGAAAAGCGTGCCAGGAACTAGAATTTCAAAAAGATACTTATGAGTACTCATTTGAATCGAAATAAAATAAGGATTTCAAAAATATATTTTTCATAATTTTTCGGCTTATGAAAAATACAGTTATAGCCTTTTTATTTGTATTTCATTACTATCGGAAATTAAATTGTCTTGTCAACTATTCACTACTATTCATAAAGTACCACCTAGTCTACCTATTAGCACACTCTACAATTCTACCTCTTACCATCACTCAAATCACTCACTTTTCTCTACACTTTTTGTCCCTTAACTTTTATACAAATCATAACAATTACACATCAAGTTAAATCAATCAATTAAAGTAAAAATTTTCAAACTTTCCCTTCCTCCACAAGCACATGGCCGGCGTGATTTTGGCCCCCCTCCCCATGTCCATTTTGCAATTTTTTTTCATTTAATTTAACTCAATTTAACCTAATTCCACTTTATATATAAGCTAAGTTTTCTCTCTCTTCTTCATTCACTCATTTTACAAACTTCACAAAGTGAAAAAGCTCTCAAATCCTCTCATTTTTCCCCTCCCTTGCCGTGACCTTGCAAGCCCCACACACTCACTCAACTTTCCATTTCTTCTTTTTATCTTCCATTCCACTTCAAGTAAGTAACTTTTACCCCTTCCACCCTTAGATCTTTGTTATGGCTATGTGATTCTTGGATATTTCAATCAAATGTCCCCATGATCTTTTGGTAGGGACAATGAGATATCAAGACAAGAATACTAAACCATTACAAAGTGGATCTAGCACTTAAAGGAGTTTCCATGCCAAAAGCTTTATGTTTATCCATCAAAAAGTATTTTGAACTAAAGATCTTTTACAAAAATATAGTTTTTATGTTTTCAAAACTCATTTAAGTATATGAAATAATAGATCTATCATTTTGCTACTCATAACCATGTAGGCATTTAAGGTTTCACTATTATTTTGTGTTTATGTGCATTAACAGTCTTTAAAGCTTTTGTCTTTAGTAAATAACCTTCTTAGTATATAGATCTATGGTTAGATAAGTTAATAAAGTCAAAAAGGAAAATACTTTTCAAGAGATAAACTTGTGTAAATTCGGATGACTTTGTAAACCTAGGTCAAAAACACTTTTATCAACTTCTAAACATATCTTTTTCAAGAGAAATGAAGCCTATGGGTAATAGATAATGTTTGATAGTATTTTTCATGAGTCTAAATGAGATTTTTCTAAAGAAAATGTTGGAAACAAGAAATGAAGTCCAATAGAAGTTTGAGCTAAAAGTCATGTAGACAAAATTCGTAATAATGAATGTAGGGTTAGAAAACACTATTTTCCCAACTTCAAAAATGGTATTTTCTTAAATAAATGAAGTCCTTAGGGTATAAGTATAATAAATACTTAAAGTTTTGGGTATAAAATATATTTTTCTCAAATGAATCAACTTGAAATTGGAAATTTCTAAATTCGGATTTTTGGAAACCCCATAGTAAAAGACCCACTTAAAAGTTTATAAATGAGGATTTTCTTAAAGAAATAAAGGCCTTAGGATATAACTAATATAAGGGTCAAAATTTCTTTAAATAAAGTAGAGTTTTACTAAAGAAAATCCTTGTAATATGTAGGTGTGACCAAGTGTAGTAAACTCACTTGTTAAACAATGGTATGAAATGGTTTTCTAAGAAAAGATTATTTAAATTCTTTGAATCTAAAAGTTATAAGAACTTAGGCTCATTAAAGTTCATATCATGACATTCATGATAGGGAAAATCATTACCATTGCATTTAGTTTCATTTTGTACTTAGGAATCTCAAGTGCATTCATGAAAACCACATTTTTGGAATCAATGTACCCGCAGTACAGATCTGATCCCTCAATTCCGAGGCTTATATATTTTCAAAACTTGATTTAAACTTCATATTTAAAAGCTCTTCCAAAGTAGATAGAAATCGGTATAAAATTTGCAAAATTCCAACTTAAAACGATCAAGTTATGGCCATTTTAAAACAGAACTTCGGAAATGACGCGAATTTCGATTTCACTAAGTTTTCTTAGAGTCTTAGTATCCTAAGATGGTAGAATACTTATTAGGGTATTTCTTATATGAATAGGTGAACCCGCAGACGGTGACTCTTTGCCTCCGGATTATTATTACTAGAAGAAAGGCGAACCAATGGCGGAATGAGTTTTTCTTCCCTATTCATTTATTGTATGTGCTTGTAAAGTAGTACACTAGAATGTAGGTCAAATGAATGGAATATGAATGATGGGGATTAATGGGAAATTATATGAATGATGATGATGTGAGGACTTAAATTAAGAATATCGAAACTGGGTGATAAACTTTGGTTGTGTAGTTAGCTATGATGGATTGTCTGAAAAATTGATTGATCGCCTAAGTAAATTGGTTTAATCAACTACTTGGACTAATGCTAAATTGACATGTGCATATCACAAGGGGAAGGAGCACTAGCATTTGTAGGTTAGTCGTGAACCATAAACAACATCGAATAATCGTAGGTTAGTCGTGAACCATAAACGACATCGAATAATCGTAGGTTAGTCGTGAACCATAAACGACATCAAATAATAGTAGGTTAGTCGTGAACCATAAACGACATCGAATAATCGTAGGTTAACCGTGAACCATAAACGGCATATTGTTAGTACCACAGTAGTCGTTAATCTGCTAACCCGGGATGGAGGGCGTAATTCCATCCACATATGATTTCCGGTTGGTCATATGTATGTTGAACTCATGTGTTTGATGCATACACTTGCTTGATTAATAACTTGGTTGAATTGTTGTGACATAAATGTTATTGTGGGAGATTACACTCACTAAGCTAGTTAGCTTACGTCCCTACAGTCCATTCCTTTTGCAGCTTTCCCATTTGTGGCTTAGGCGACGTGACCCGGCTGAACAGGTACAGAAGCTAGGAGTTTCCCCTAGAAGTTGGAATTTATGTTTTAGACTTCCATAGGAAACTTCTAAGACTTAGATGACTGTATAAGACCGTTAATTATTCTTTTGTGGGGGAATGCCCCTTAGAAATTGTAATATTTATTTATGTTTCATGAATTATATCCTACTGCTAATGCATGCCAAATTAAGCTTTTATCTCCATTTGGACTTGTACTCTATTGTTGTAAAGGTACGCCTTACATCTATATGAGGCTCTCGAAAGACTAAGGCGGTAATTCGGGAATCTTATATGGTATGTGGTGGACTGTTACGTTTAGGGTACCCTATGGGGCGTGACATTGATGACTTCTTTCTTGACAACTTCTTTCATATTTGGGTTTAGCCATCTTTGAGGTTAGACTACAGGCTTGTATCCTTCTTCTAACAGAATTTTGTGATTACAGAAGGATGGATTAATACCTTTGATGTCAGAGATCTTCCAAGCAATAGCCTGCTTGTGTGCCTTGAGAACCGAAAGTAGTTGTTCCTTCTGTTCACTGGACAGTTCCGAAGCAATTATCACTGGGAACTTGGAGTTCTTTTCCAGGAATGCATATTCAAGAGAATTTGGAAGCTGTTTTAATTCAAGCATTGGCGGCTCTTCAATGGAGGTTTTCAATTTTTCCTTAGTATCGTTGTTTAACTCTTCAAAACCTTTCTGAGAGATGAATTGTTCATTCGCCTCGAGTGCAGCTGTGATGGCCTTAACATCTGATCCCGTTACTTCTTTACCTACACTAAGATTCAAACTCAACTCTAATGCATCTTTGGATAAAATTTCATCAATATGACTGGATACAGAGGAGTTTATAGTGTCGATAGAGTAACAGGAATCGTCAGACCCTATTGGGTGCTTTAGTGCTGTAGCTACTGTTACCACCAATTCTTCATCCCCCACTCTGAGGGTGAGTTTTCCTTCTTGAACATCTATTACCGCCCTTGCAGTGGCAAGAAAAGGCCTTCCTAGAATTAACGGTACTTCTCTATCTTTGTCCATATCTAGTATGACGAAATCCACAGGATATATAAAGTTACCCACCTTCACCAACACGTCTTCGATAATACCTCTTGGGATTTTCACTGAATGATCAGCTAATTGAAGGCTCATGCGGGTGGGTCGGGGTTCAGTCAGACCTTCCAAGCCTAGCTTCTTAAAAAATGAATAGGGCATGAGATTGATACTCGCCCCAAGGTCAGCTAGTGCTTTTTCTACAAATAATTCCCCCACCACACATGGAATGGTGAAGCTTCTCGGATCTTTTAGCTTAGGTGGTAACTTGTTTTGAATAATGGAAGAGCAGTTAGCTCCTACTTCAATTGTCGATACGTCCTCCAATTTCCTCTTGTTAGATAGAAGGTCCTTTAGAAACTTGGCGTTTTTAGGCATCTGTGAGAGAGCTTCCACAAAAGGTATATTGATGTGGAGCTGTTTAAACAACTCCAGGAATTTGCCAAACTACTCTTTGTCTTTACTCTGGTGGAGACGAGCGGGTAATGGTATTTAAGGCACATAAGCCTTAACCGTTGGCGATGTTTCTTTTCGATCTCATGGTTGTGCTTCTCATAATTTTTTTTCTTCGACCTCCTTCTCAACAACTTGTTCATGCCCTTCTACTATACCTGGAAGTTCTTTCCCACTCCTTAAATTAATAGCTTTGACCTGTTCCTTCGGATTCGGTTCAGTGTTACAAGGGAGTGAGCCTGGTTGTCGCTCAGAAAGCATTTAGCCAATTGGCCAATTTGGTTTTCCAAGTTGTGAATCGATGCCTCTTGATTCCTATGACGAGCATCGAAGTTTGGATGAATTGTGCCAAGAGATCTTCTACATTTGGCTTTTTCTCAGGAGGTGGCAAAGCAGGAACGTGCTGTGATGCTGGAAAAGCTGGGAGTTGTTGCTGTGGTAGCCTATGGAAACCTGGTGGAAGGTTTGACCTCTGTGTATTATGATTGCTCCACAAGAAGTTCGGGTGATTCTTCCACCCTGGGTTATATGTATTGCTGTAGGGATTGTAGTTCCCAGCTCCTCTTTCAAATTTATTCATCATATTCACATCCTCTATGCTTAGATTGTCATTAAGACCGTACGGCTCACCACTTGGATACCCGTCTATACTAGATCTCATTCTGCTCATCTGAGCTATTAATGATGCCACTTGGGCTTGGAGTTGAGAAACTGTTTCGGATTCCATTGCTGTTGCTACTTGTTGTGGTCGATTCCTTTCATTGTGCCAATGGAAAGTGTCTCGGGCTACTTCTTCAATCAGATCATATGCCTCTGGGGCACTCTTTTTCATTAAGCAACCACCTGCTACCGCATCTATCTTTGTTTTCAAGTGGTCACCCAGGGCGGTGTAGAAAATCCTAATCAAGTCATGCAAGGATATTCCATGATGACGGCAGCATCTTAGGAGTTCTTTGAATCTTTGCCACACCTCATATAGTGACTCGCCTTCGTATTGGCAGAAAGCAAAAATGTATTCCTTAACGATCGTTTTATTTGGTGGAAAGAATTCTTCCAAAAATCTCCGTGCCACTTGATCCCAGTTGGTCAAGGATGAGGAGGTAGAGAGTTTAGCCAGCTCCTTGCCTTATCCCTTAGAGAGAAGGGAAATAGTCTAAGGCGGATTGCATCTTCAGATACTCCATTGCTTTTAATTGTGGTGCAGATATGTAGAAAATTTGTAAGATGGTCGTGTGGATCTTCAGAAACTTCTCCACCAAATTGGTTTACCTGCACCATATGTACCAAAGAAGGTTTTAGCTCAAAATTGTTGGCCTGAATAGTGGGCCATGCAATGGATGGTGCCACTCCGTCTACATCAAGCATGAATAACTCACACATAGGGCGATGTATTGCATTTGGAGGACCCCTGGCGGGATTATTCTCATTAGCGACACCCTGATTTGGGTTATTTCCATTCCTCTCAACAGCTAAATTCTGACCGTCTACAACTCTACTTCCGTCCATTGCCCCAGAACTATTAAGATCAATCCTTCTTTCTCTGATTCTCCTGTGATATGTTCTGTCGATTTCGAGATCAAAAGCAAAGTCTTCAAACGAAGAACTTCTTAACATTAACTGCAAGTGATATCAAACAGAACAAAGTCAATGTTAGTTGTCCAAAAAGAGAAAGAATCAAATTGCAAAATAAAATAAATAGCTAAATTAGTAGATAATAAGGTTCTTCTAGTATTGTTGTGCCAGATCCCCGGCAACAGCGCCAAAAACTTGATGTAGATTGTATCAACCCTTAAAATATATTCCAATTAACTCCTACGACCTAGTTAGGCATGTACCTATATAGTTGTATAGGGTCAACGGATATCATCCACAAGGATCTTTGAGACAATCACTAGAATTAACCGGTTTTCCCACTATTTAGCAATCCTAATTAAATACCACTATTACTAACAACTTGATTCACTAATTAACTTAATAATTCGCAATCAACTTGTATCACAACCTTAATAATTCAACAATCACAAAACAATACCCTAGACCTTGATACACCACTAACCCTATCAATCTTATTAATAACATTCATCAATGCAGCACGTGTTCTTGAATTGCAGGAACCCTAATTTCATTAACCTCTCTCTCGAGATAATTAAATCCTAACCTTATATGTCTAATGGAAATCTCTTCCTCACTAGATGCATATAAAGGTTGCATTAATGATCACAATTCCTCATAAAGATAAATTCTTGATGCAAAAGATTCATGTAATCTATCTCTAGATTTACATTCAAACCCTTCTACTCATGCTAGAACTTTCCTATTAATCAATCCGTCGATTCAATTAACAAGAATCATACAATAACCTAATATTGCGCATATATTAGATTAAGACAATCAAGCAACATGAATAGATTCAAGAACAAGAACTTCATTCAACAAATCAATTCAATCCACATTAGGGTTAGGGTTTCTCAAAATCTAAGGCATATAGATCTAAGCTTCCATTGTAAAATAATTACAAATATAAACCATGGAAGAATAAACATAAAACATGATGATTACACCCTTTAACCAACAAGTCTTGTGATGGAAAATTATTAGGAGTTCCTCTTCTTCTTGCTCGTCTTTTCTCCTAGGGTTTCTTCTTCTCCATTTTGCGTCTCTTAAACAAAGAGTGGTTGGATATATTTATAAGAAAATGGATTTGTCTTCTACATGGGCATTCTACATGGGACATGTTCGGGGCCGTGTTGCTTCCCATTTCAACGATTTCCTCGAATTTGTCATGAATTGGAGTCCTACACAAGCCCGATCACAGCCTGTGTTGCGAAGTCGTGTACGTTCCATAAAACATTCTGTCCATTTCTTATCTCTAATGTAAGCATCCAACATGGCTCATGTTGCGTCCTCATGTTCTTCACAATAGCTTGCTGTACATTTTCCAAAGCCAACACCAGCATTCAACACAGCTTGTGTTGAAATCTCATGTATAATGAAATTCTTCATTTTGCACTTTCCTCATCAAAACTTGTTGTAATTCATCAAAACATCTCCATAATGCTTATTATCTCCTCTTAATCCTGAAATTAACATATTACTCAAATCAGTATCCTTTTCTACAATTATTCACATAAAAATCACTATAATATCATACTAAAGCCATGTGAATAATTAGGGTATTTTGTACTTATCACAGATGTGGATGGAATCTCAAATGGAGCATCTCCAGGAAAGATATCCTGGAGCTCGACCTCCTCCAAAACCGGTGGTTGTGCTCCTCTGGGGTTTTTCAGCAATCCCCAGCCTTAGAATGGTGCAGATGTTATCTTCTTACACTAAAAAATCTCATCATCCTGTGGTGGCTCAAAAATGTCCATCCCCTTCAGTAATCTGGTGATATAGCCACCACAACACAGGACTCGAGTCCTTGTATCATCTGTCTGCCGGTAGATAAAATTCCCTATCTCCACCCCTAAATCAATCCTGTAGCCTCTAATAAGGCTAAACAAGTAGAACATGTCGAAACTAGTCACCTTGCTGTGACTAGTCTTCTTGCAGCTCAGAGTGTGTGCAAGAATATGGTGGAGAAGCTTGTGCTCGACAGCACGAAAAGATGTGGCCAGTGATTTGGAGGGGACGAAGGGCTCATTTGCTCTCTCAGGAGCAACCAGCTAAAACCAATATGCCTCCTGTGTCATGTGATCTGGCCAACTGTTTGGCATATTCCTATTTTCTTCCTCATTATCATATAGTCCCAGTAGGTGGCCTATCTGCTTTAATTTGACCTCCCTGATCTGCCCAAATGCTTGAAATTGAAAAGTGAACTCCTCTCGGTCTGGGATGTTCTTTAAAGTGGACAAGAACTCAATCTTCAAGTTCTTGTATGCTAGCTCCCGAAAATCAAATAGCCAGATCCAAGCTGGATCTTGGAAAATTTCTCTGATCTTATCAATGATCTCAAACTCATCCAGTAGGCACCAGTCTAAATACTGTGTATTTAAGAAGTCCATTTTCACGAGCCTCTTTTTTCTATCCTTGGCGTACTGCTGACTGGACAGCAGATCTCTGGTCTGTGAACCAGATGTAGAGGCGTCAGTCGCCCTTGGTCGTTTTTGCCTTCGAACCATTCCTGCAAATAAATTGATCTTAATTAGAAATGAGGAATGCACAATTTCAGTGAAATTCTTAATTTATGCCTAAAACATGAGTTAAGACAATTTGGAGATCATAGGCATATAATTAAGTGAAGCTAAGAAATCATTGAATTGCATGGATCATTTAGACTTGCACAATACAATCAAAGCTAGCAGCTTAGGTCGGCCAGCTTAGAATTGAACGTTGGAATTTCAAATTTTTGAAATAAAAATGATTTTCAAAAATTTTTCATTAAAAGTTCCAAAAACACTTTAATACCAAATTTTTCATCAAAATTGATCATAATTCCAAATTTCAAGTTCAATTTGTGCAAAATCGATCACAATGCAAGAATTGGACCTACTAATTAGTATGAGAATTTCCAAATCCAGCAGCCACAACTTCAATTTCTCAAAACCCCAACTTCAAAATTTCAGCCCTCACAAGCTCAAGAACCTTAATTTTCCAATCTGAGCAGCAATTATAGATCAAGCCAGCTCAAGGATCATATATGCACAGATAGGAATAAAGCATGTATGGAACGAAATGTAGCTTGAATAGAACACCATTACAACAATCAATTCTATCAAGATCTGAAGTTCATATCCCATTTACGAAAAACAATCAATCTCAGTTTAATCTATGAGCGAATTGACAAATCAAAGCAATGTAATAGATTAAATCAGAGAACTAAGAGTAGAGATCATTGGAACTTACTTGTACAAGCTGGATTCACCACAATGAGATGTAGGATGGTTGAGTGAGAGTGAGAGACAGAGTGTGAGAGAGTGATGATGAGAGAATGAGAAAGAGAGAGAAGGATCGTACATGTTAAAAGCAATCTGCAGATTGTACGCCGGCATTTCTGTCGTGTAAGCCGGCGGCTTACAGCCAGTGTAACAAAAAAAAATTCATACCGAGAGCATCAGGCTGGCAACTTACCCATTTACACTGCCAGCTTACATGGATATGCCAGCTAAAAGCTGGAGGCTTATATCCCCAGGTGCCGACTTTGATCAAGATTTTACAAAAACCCCTGAAATGTTGAACATACGCTGACTCTAAGCCGGCGGCCTTTACCTTCCCATTGCCGGTATAAATGTTGTTTTCAAATGCTGGCATGTAAGCCGACGGCCTTTACTTTCCTATTGCCGGTGTAAATGTTGCTCTCAAACGCTGGCATGTAAGCCGGCGGCCTTTACTTTCCCATTGCCGGCTTCTTTTGCAGTACTCACCTACTTCTGTACTGACATTTACGCTGGCTTAAAGCTGGCAGTGTTGAACCGGCTTTTCTTGTTTTTTTCAAAGCTTGCTCAAGGCCGGCAGCCTTAAGCTGACCTTCAGCTTTTTCACCATTTTCTTTTTCAATTTTTTTTTTAACCTAACCTGTCCACACTAAAAACAAAGTTAGTAAAAACAAAACAAATAAAACTATTCTAAAATTAGACATGAGTTGCCTCCCAAGAAGCGCTTAGTTTAAAGTCACTTAGCCCGACTTTCCTAATCTGATTATGGTTCTTTGAGATTCATGACAGTAGTAGTACTGTCAAGATTTTCCCCTCAAAATAATGTTTGAGCAGTTGCCCATTCACTTTAAAAGTCCGATCATCCTCAGTTTTTAATTCCACCGTGCCATATGGAAAAACTCTGGCAATCTCAAACGGTCCCGACCATCTTGACCGTAATTTTCCAGGAAACAACTTCAAACGAGAATTGTAAAGTAAAACTTTTTGTCCAGGCAAAAATTCTCGTTTGATGATGTTTCTATCATGCCATTTCTTTGCTCGTTCCTTATAGATACGAGCACTTTCAAATGCCTCATTCCTCCATTCTTCCAGCTGATTCAATTGAAGCAATCTGTTTTTACCTGCAGCTTTTTCATCAAAGTTAAGAAATTTTATGGCCCAATATGCCTTGTGCTCAAGTTCTACAAAGATGACATGATTTACCAAAAACAAGCATATATGGGGACATTCCAATAGGGGTTTTAAAAGCAGTCCTGTAAGCCCATAATGCATCATCTAATTTTGAAGACCAATCTTTTCTTGATGCATTAACAGTTTTTTCCAAAATCCTTTTTATCTCCCTATTGGAAACTTCAACTTGCCCACTAGTTTGTGGATGATAGGGGGTAGCCACTTTATGTGTAACACCATATTTTGCTAAAAGTTTTTCAAATTGCTTGTTACAAAAATGAGACCCCCCATCACTAATTATAGCTCTGGGCACCCCAAATCTGGTAAAAATATTCTTTTTCAAAAATTTTAAAACTACTCGGGCATCGTTTGTTTAAAAGCAACAGCTTCAACCCATTTTGAAACGTAATCAACTGCCACAAGTATATATTTATTTGAAAAAGATGAGGGAAAAGGACCCATAAAGTCAATCCCCCAAACATCAAAAAGCTCAATTACCAGAATATTGTTTTGTGGTAATTCATGCCGTTTAGAAATGTTACCTGTCTTTTGACATTGAGCACATGACATAATGAAGTTCCTGCAGTCACGAAATAAGTTAGGCCAATAAAACCAGATGATAACACTTTAGCTGCAGTCCTTTGAACACCAAAGTGTCCCCCTTCTCTTGAATGACAGTGTTCTAAGATGCTCAGCTGATCAGATTCAGGTACACATCTTCTAATTATTTGGTCAGCACATTTTCTGAACAGATATGGTTCATCCCAAAAATATTTTTTACATCATGCAAAAACTTTTTCTTTTGAGGATAAGACAAACCATATGGGATAATCTTACTCACCAAATAATTCACATAATCAGCATACCATGGCAAATCTAGGATTTCTACTGCATGCAATTGTTCATCAGGGAACTTTTCATTAATGGGAATGTCTAAACTATCAGATTCAAGTCTAGACAAATGATCAGCAATTACATTCTCAGTTCCCTTTTTATCTTTAATTTCAAGATCAAATTCTTGCAGTAGTAATACCCATCTAATCAACCTAGGTTTTGCATCAGCTTTAGCAAACAAGTACTTGAGAGCTGCATGGTCAGTATATACTACCACTTTAGAACCTATCAGATAAGGCCTAAATTTATCACATGCAAAGATAACAGCTAAAAGCTCTTTCTCAGTAGTGGCATAATTTCTTTGGGCCTCATTTAGTGTTCTACTTGCATAGTATATAACATGAAATATCTTACCTCGTCTCTGACCAAGTACCGCTCCGACCGCAAAGTCGCTGGCATCACACATGAGTTCAAAAGGAAGCTCCCAGTCTGGCGCAATGATTACTGGTGTATGAGCTTTTCCTTTAATGAATTGAATGCCTGCAAACATTTGTCATCAAAATTGAACACCGCATCTTTTTCCAGAAGGTTGCAAAGAGGTTTGGAAATCTTGGAGAAGTCCTTGATAAATCGTCTATAGAAGCCAGCATGTCCAAGAAAACTTCTGACCCTTTAACAGTCGTGGGTGGTGGTAACTTCTCAATGATCTCCACTTTGGCTTTATCCACTTCAATTCCTCTCGCAGAGATTTTGTGACCTAATACTATCCCTTCTCTTACCATGAAGTGGCATTTTTCCCAATTCAAGATCAGATTGGTATCTTTGCATCTTTGTAAAACCGAGGCTAAATTCTCCAGACAAAGATCAAATGACTTTCCAAAGACTGAAAAATCATCCATAAAGATTTCAATGAAATTCTCAAGCATATCAGAGAATATAGCCATCATACACCTCTGAAACGTAGCAGGTGCATTGCAAAGTCCAAAGGGCATCCTCCTAAAGGCAAAAGTGCCATAGGGACAAGTGAATGTTGTTTTCTCTTGATCATCGGGTGCAATGAAATTTGATTGTATCCAGAATATCCATCAAGAAAACAATAATAGTCATGCCCTGCAAGTTTCTCCAACATTTGATCAATGAAGGGAAGGGGAAAGTGATCCTTTCGGGTGGCATCATTCAATTTCCTGTAATCAATACAAACTCTCCACCCAGTCACAGTACGAGTAGGAATCAATTCATTGTGCTCATTTTTTACTACAGTCATACCACCTTTCTTTGGTACTACCTGAACTGGACTAACCCATTTACTATCAGAGATAGGATAGATAATACCTGCGTCAAGTAGCTTCAGAACTTCTTTCTTGACAACCTCTTTAAGTGTTGGGTTAAGTCTCCTTTGTGGTTGAACTGTAGGTTTACACTCAGCTTCCATAAGAATTTTGTGAGTGCAAATCATAGGGCTAATACCCTTAATGTCTGCAATGGTCCATCCGATTGCTTCTTTGTGCTTTTTCAACACTTCAATCAACTGTTTTCTTGTTCATTTGTCAATGCAGATGAAATGATGATTGGCAAAGTATCGCCAATTCCAGAAAAGCATACTTCAGATGGTCAGGAAGGGGTTTAAGTTCCAAGGTCGGTGGTTGCGTCAAAGATGGAACTTGCTTCTGCTCATTTGTACCCAATGATTCATAATATCTGGTTTTGATCATTGGTACATCTTCCTGTATTTCTTCATCCTCTTCATCACTCCAATTGTCCAAGTCTCTCAAGACGGATTCCATAGTCTCCACACCAGTTTGTTCCTCAAGCGACTCAGAAACCAGCTCATCAATGGTATTGATGGTGTAACAAGCATCAGTATCATCAAATTTCTTCATTGCCTCATAGACATTGAAAGTAATCTGTTCATCCATCACCCGTAATGTAAGCTGCCCTTGTTCCACATCAATTAGTGCTTTACCTGTTGCAAGGAACGGTCTGCCCAAGATCATGGGAACTTCCCTATCTTCATCCATGTCTAAGACTACAAAATCCACAGGGAAAAAGAATTTGTCAACTTTAACTAGGACATTTTCCACAATACCCCTAGGGTATTTTACACTTCTATCAGCAAGTTGCAAGGTTACATGTGTATCCTTGCAATCTCCAAGTCCTAGTTTTTGAAATACCGATAAAGGCATTAAGTTGATACTTGCACCAGAATCAATTAAAACTTTATCAAAATGACAATCACCAATGGTGCAGGGAACAGTAAAACTTCCCTGATCTCGAGTTTAGTGGGCAGATTGGGTATGTTTCTGTAGGATCATGGAACATTCTCCAGTGAGTACACATTTCCATCAATCTTCCTCTTGTTGGATAGCAATCTTTGATGAATTTCGCATAGGAAGGCATTCCTTGAATCACTTCTAAGAATGGAATGTTGATGTGCAGCTTCTTGAAAACATCCAGGAATTTTGAAAATTGCTCATCAAGTCTTTGTTGCTTTAATCTTCCTGGAAAAGGGACGGGAGGAACATATGATTTCACCTCTGGTGGTTTTTGAATAGTGTCCTCCACCTTTCGTTTCCTTTGTTGTTTTGTGGTGGAATTTCCTCTTGATCCTTGATAGTTTCCTCAACTGGAGCAATCTCCTTACCACTTCTCAGGGTGATTGCATTTACAGACTTGGGATTCTCCTCTGTTGCTTGGTAAAGACCCAGATGGTCTACTACTCACTTGTTGTGCAAGTTGATGGAGTTTCCCTTGCAAATCTTGAATGATTGCATTCTGATTACTGAGTGAGTTTGTTGTAGTGACAATGAAATCCCTTAGTAATGCGTCAGTGGAGGATTGAATTTGCTGTTGAGGTGGGGCATTTCTTGCATATCCTTGTCCTTGGAAACCAGGTGGTGGCTTTAGAACATTGGCATCATTCCGATATGACAATTGGGATGATTCCGCATATTCGGATGATATGTGTTTCCAAAATTACCCTTTTGGAAATTTCCCACATAGTTGAGCTGCTCATCATTTGATGATGATCCATGCGGACACTCGAAAGAAGAGTGTGGACCTGAGCAAATCTCACAACAAAACACTTGTTTTTTATTGGAAGAATTTGTAGTTGTGAGTTTACTTACTTGAGTGATGAGGGTTGCCATTTGAGCCTTGAGTTGTGATATATCTTCTTTGTCTTCCAAGATGCTACTTTAGCTCTTGTTCTTTCACAACTCCAATTATGAGCCGGAAGCTAATTCTTCAATAATCTCACTAGCTTCCTCATATGTTTTTCCCATCAGTGATCCTCCCGATGTAGCATACTAAGGACCTCAAAGCTTCATCAAGACTGAGGTAGAAATTTTCGATCAGTAGATTATCGGGTAAACCGTGGTGTGGACATTTTCTGACCGCCTCTTTGAATCTTTCCCAAGCATCATATAATGATTCACCAGGGAATTTGGTGAAGTTGGAGATCTCATTTCTTAATCTGGCGGTCCTTGCTGGAGGGAAGAATCTCTTCAGAAACTTCTTTGTCAGATCAGCCCATGTAGTGATCGAGTCTGGAGGTTGGGAATTGTACCATGCCAAGGCTTTATCCCTAAGAGAAAAAGGGAAAAGCTGTAGTCGGATGACTTCGTTTCTTACACCATTAAGTTTGACAGTGTTGGTGTACTGGAGAAATTTGGCAAGGTGTTCATCTGGCGTCTCATTCGGATATCCTCCAAATTGATGTGACTCAACCATTTGAATCAGGGACGGTTTAAGCTCAAAGTTGTTAGCCTCCACAGTGGGCATTCTTATGGCGGATCCTGAACAGTAGGTACTGTATAGTCTCGAATTGCCCTTGGAGCGGGAGCAGCTGCTTGCAACTGGTTGTTGTTGTCATTGTTTCCTTGTCCTTGATTTTGTGCCATTGCTCCTCTTCTTTGGTTCTCTCTTCTCTGTTGATGCAAGGTTCTTTCAATCTCAGGGTCTAAAGGTAGAAGTTCAGAACTTCTACTTCTTCGCATAAAACCTGCAAAGAGAAAAGAAAAAATCAAAACTAAACTTAAACCTAAACTACTAGCAAAGCTGAAGGTAGTCTAATATTAATAAGATCCCCAACGGCGCCAGAAAACTTGATGTGCTAAATTAGTATTGAATTTTCAAAGCATCTTATCCAGCAAGCGTACTGGGCCTTATCTTGTAATATAGCATGAGTCAAGTGTCGATCCCACAGAGATCTATTAACTACTAGACAGTTATCAACTAATACTAATATCTAGGCAATTGATCTTTTAGATTAAGATTAAACTAAATTATCTAATTAAGTATCTACTATGAATGCAGTGAGCTTTTGAAGAGAGTGATATGTTAGAAAAATGTGGGAAGGAGCAGAATCCACTTTAAACTATTGCCAATCAACTTGAAGTCATGTTATAATGATAATTAGATTCATGGATATTCATAAGAAATTGTAAGATTTAAAAACAGAGTTAAAAACCTTTTAAACCACAAAAATAATCCAATAGCTTCCGCTAAATAAATTATTCGTGGAATCAAAATTACAATTATAAACCTTCCGATTCTATAATTGACTAATACTTTATATTAACATCCCCTAATTCCTTAGTGAGAAATCAATATAAAACATTGCATTAGTATTCATGGACAATTTCTAAATTAGATTAAACTCCGCCGCTTCCGCAATTGTAATTTAATCTCAATTTATGAATTCATATGAACCCTAATTTCCCTTCCGAGTTATCAGAATTCTTATACACCAAAGATATGATGAATAATCAGAACTCAATATGAATATTCCATGATTCTAACTATCTTATAACATGGTTTCAAAGATCATTTTAGCATGTTTAAAGCTTCATCAACTTCCCACAAAAAGGATTTAGCTACTCATGGATGATGATTCAAAAATCAGATAAGAAATTGCAAATGATTTCATTATGATCAGAATATTCAGATATATGAATTGCATAAAAGGAAAAGATCAGATATCACCAATTCAAAATATCAAAGCTTCACTTGCAATTTCTTGAAAAACTTCAATATCTCTTCAAAATCTCTATGAAATGCTAATTCTAATCTATGTATTGTAGTGTATTTCAGAGCTGCTTGGATGATTCTCAAAGTGAGGAGAAGACCCCCTATTTATAGGAAAAATTTCGTAACAACTCATTAAAGAAAAATGGCAGTTTCATTCAAAGCCGGCAGTTATGGATCCTACGCCGGCGGCTTACAGGCGGCGTATCTTCAATTTCTCCTTTGCGCAGGCAGTGCACAGGCAGCTTTCAACGTCAGTTACACATGTAGGCCGCTTCTACGCCGGCGGCTTAGATGTAGATCTAGCCGGCGTATGTGATCAGAAATGAAGCGTTGCACCAATTTATAACGAAAAACGTTCAAAAGCCGGCAGCTTTTGTCACGCCCCAGAGGATATCCTAAACGTGGCAGTCCGCCGCATATAACATTAAAGCTAATGAATGACAATCCGTAGTCACGCAGGAGCTTCGATATCATATGCAAGGCGTGCTTCCAAGATAGTAGGAGACTCACAGGAGTATTACTGTAAAGACCCGATCCTCTAAATCCCGAGACTTAGAGTACCGAATCCCCAACCACATATAACGTTTTCACATTATATGTAAGGTTGTCCTAAAACTAACAGTTTCTGAAAATTGTTTGATCAAAACCACTCTACTTTGTAAAGAATTTTTAAATAAAACAAGATTGCTAACAAAAGCAATCTATACATATATTTACATCAAATAAACATCGTTTAGTGTCAATAAAAGACACTACAAAAATTTACATGCCTTCTTACATCAAAAAGAAACCTAAGGAATCTTAAGGTCTTTACAGCAAATAGTCTTAACTACCAAGCCATCTATACATAACTTTTCCTTAGCAAAAAGTCTTCTAAAAGTCCAGGGTAATCGGATCCTATTCGTCCCACTCATCCAGAAATCTCTCGAAATCGGACCCATAGCTCAAGTCATCGTAACACTCGTCTCCAATACGTGCAAAGCAGCAAAAGTGAGCCAGAGGCCCAGTACACAATAACCAATGCAAAACAAGTCATCAAATTGATGTAATGCATCATAGATCGAGTGGTTATCTTTATTACATTTTCTTTCACAAATCAACAAGAGGGTATTCAAACCCCGGTCATTCTTCGGGAATCCAGGGATCCTGAGTAACAGCAGCTGCTCAGGGGGTTGATATAAGCAATCTGAATACTTATATCTCCTATATCTATTTCATGAAGATAATAGCTTCATCTAGGGTTTAAAAGCCGTTGCCCGACTCTACTTAAACTCAGTCCATAACATGAGCCTAGTTCACAAGTTCCCATAAACTTTGAACTAAATCATGGTATTTCCCCCTAAGTTTATGTAAACGTTACTCAGATACTATTCCCCCCTATCGGCTACCCACTTAACCAAAAAGAATCGCTATTGCATCATAACGTACCATTGCATCATGGTAAAGTCATTGCATCATGACTTGGTTAAGCGCCTAGCTAACATGTCATTGCATCATGACATGTTTGCTGCTTCTCGGACCAGATTAAACAGCGGAATAGACATCCAATTCATTCAAATGTTAAGCCGAATCAATTTAGGTCAAATTAGAAATGCCTGGTCCTAGCAAACATCAAACAAGTTATTGCGTATCTAAACCCGTTAGTATATAACTAGGATCTCTCGGTGATGAACTAACCGAAGAATCCTTAACTGTAATAGAAACATCACAATAATCAATAAATCAACAATTATAGATTTCATTATCACAATTATACACATATTATATCCATATATCGCAATTAATCAAAGAAATCCAAATAATTGAATACAAAGTCATAAATAAGCATTTAAAGGTCCTATTATATCGCAAATCGCTTAATAAGTACTCAATTGCTCAAACAACAAACTTTGGAAAATTTTAGAAAAACTTTTTAAATTTCAAAAGCACAGGGGATAGGCCGGCATCCAAAGCCGGCGGCTTTGAGCCGGTGCTCAACTCTCTGAAAGTCAACACTGCCAGCGCTGGCAGTGTTCAAGGGTACGCCGTCAGCCTTTGCATCTTAAGCCGGCAGCCTTGAGTCGGCGTAGAATCCAAAACCAAAATTTTCAAAAACGTCCAGAGAGGTCTAAGCCGTCCGCTTACCCAGATACGTGGGCAGCTTTGACACTTACGCCGGCGGCCTTGATTCCCAGCAGCCGGCATACAATATGAACGAAAGAACGCTGACTGACTTTCCTAGCGAAAGCCGGCGGCCTTCAGCCGGCCTTAAGAAATATGAGTCAAACGCTGCCTATAAGCCGGCGGCGTTGAATCCCCAGGTGCCGGCGTACGTTCTAAAAACAGGCTTAAACGAAAATTTCAATTCCCCTGTTTTTCCACTTTGTAAAATTCTATCTTAAAACACTTCAAAATCTTTCTCAACTACACTTCCAACTTCATATACTCACTCATATCTATAATACTCAATCCTAGCAACTCAAATCATGAAATCAACACAATTAAACACTTCAAACTCCACTTCAATCCATTCTAAATTTTTCATACACAACTTCTCTTCACATCCTCCCAAAGCTTCTCATCACTTCTACATAACAAGCACATCCTCACACACTTATAAAACACATTCATAACTCATCCCAAGCATGAACAAACTATTTGGATAGCATTGAACTCATTTCATCCAAGACTTTACAAAACTACAACAAGAAAAGAAAACAAAGCATAAGCCACACTTAAAGCAACTCACATTTAAATGCTTGCCTTGAAGACAACTTGATTCCAAAGCTTGCTATTGCCGCCCTTAGTTTAGGCTTGGAATTGGAAATGGAGATGGAAATGGAAGAAGAAAAGAAAGGAAAGAAAGAAAAGGAAAATTCGGATAAAATATGAGCTGCCCCAAAAAGTAATTCAAATTAACTTAATCTTGACTTTAACACATTCCAAATTTACCCCTTAATGCATACATAACTTTAGGAGGCATTTGGCATGAATTTGAACTTCATTTGGGCCTTATATTTGAGCATAAATGCTACTTAATTAAAGAAACAAAATTTCCATCCCTAATCTTGTAAAACCAAAGTTGATTTTTATAATCTAACTTAACTAACACCTTAATGCACAAAAGGCACAATTAATAATTTTATTACACACACACATTAATACATATAAAACAAAGATATTAATTTCATTATATACATGCAAAATAATATATTAGAATACTAGCAATACAACCATGCTCATTCAATTCAACAATTTAGAATAATTAAATAAACTTATGAAATTCAAATAGAAATGAAATCTAGGTCATTTCATTCTTCCCTTCTTCAAGAAGTTTCGTCCCCGAAACTTAACTCACCTTCTTACTCAAAAAGTTTCGGATATTTCTGTCTCATTACATTCTCTACTTCCCAAACTGCTTCTCTTTCAGATTGGTTCGAATTGGTTTTTCCTCCGTAGTCAAGTCTGGTAGTATTTCTGGTTGATTGGTATCCAATATTGCATCGGAATCGGATAAGCATTTCCTAAGCTGAGACACATGAAAAACATTATGAACACCTGACAAACTTGGTGGTAACGTCAATCTACAAGCTAATGGCCCGATCCGTTCCAATATTTCATATGGCCCAATGTATCTTGGATTCAATTTGCTCCTCACTCCAAATCTGAAAACTCCTTTAGTCAGGGATATCTTGAGGAATACACGATCTCCAAGTTCAAACTCCAAAGGTCTTCTTCTCAAATCGGCATAACTTTTATATCGATCTTGAGCAGCTTTCAATCTCTGTTTGAACATTTGAATTTTATCAACAGCTTGTTGTACTAGATCAGGTCCAATCAAGACTCTCTCGCCCACTTCATCCTAATGCAAAGGAGATCTACATTTTCTTCCATATAACGCTTCATACGGAGCCATCCGAATCGATGCCTGATAACTATTATTGTAAGCAAATTCAACCAAAGGTAAGTGTTCATCCCAATTCCTTCCAAAATCCAATGCACAAGCTCTAAGCATATCTTCAAGAATTTGAATTGTCCTTTCTGATTGCCGTCAGTTT
>JAMXBD010005187.1:0-23563 GCA_024138025.1 Combretum micranthum
CTACAACAATTCTTTAGAATTTTAAAAGGCTAAAGTAGTATATTCATGAATGTTATAAGAAAACTATATATATAGCAGCTTACCAGTCAATTATCCTCTCATGCTTAGTAGAGACCTATGGCCACAATCAAGCCATGCAGCACCCTTACCTCCTAAAATCAACCCTTAATCAAGTAAGATAAAGAAGTCATGGAAACAAAGTGAGAATAAGTCAAGAAATGCTAACACCATTAGTTGGAGGGATAGCGTGAAGCTGTGTGGAAAATGTGCCGATGTTGGATATAACTCACAATCATGTCACGCAACTACCACTAGGCTTACAATGTGGCAAAGATAACTTGATTGCTAGAGTGAAAATATGGTATGTATTGCTATTGGAAGAATCCTTCTCCCTATAATAATTACTTCCTATCTGCTACATAATTATCTTTGTCTTCCTTTATCAATTAGCTCAAGGTAGTATGCAAAGCCAAGGAGGTAGCAACTAAAGGAGGCAAAGGCAAAGGCAGGGTTGACACGCATCCAATAGTTACTACACCACCAACTTCTTCATAGCTTGCCCTCACATGCCCTCATCACAGGTATGTCTTTTATGTACTATATTATGCTCCCATCATGATAATATAAGCTAAATGTGTGTTATGTTGATTAGGGTACCACACAATTTACAATAGCTATGTGGTTTTTATAGCCAACTTATAGTTGCTTAATCAGAGAGACTTCTAGAAGAGGAAGAAGTAATGAACCGAGTATAGGATAACCTAGAAGACTTGGAACGCAAAGAGGCCCCATCAGTGGCCATTTTGTGTATCATGGAATGCACATGTTGAGGGGAAAGGGTGGAAGCACATGAAGTAATAATTATTGTTAAGGATGTTTTTTTATAGTGGAATGCTAAAGTATGAAGTTGGGACAACATATTGGCGATTTTTTTTTTATTTGGTGTGTATGATTATGAAGCTATAGACATAGACAGAGATATTTTAGATTTTACTATATGGGATTACAAAGTGATCGGTTTAGCTGTTTTTAGAGTTAGGTTCTCGTAATGATAATAAGTGGTTTTTATGCGGCCGTTTGCTCTCTTTGGACACATATACCTATAGTTGTGTTTCTTAAATGTTGCTCGATGTTTTTTGCATCAATGTAATCATTCATCTCTAGAATCATCAATATAATTTTTTAGCTCAACAACCTAGTTTTGAGTTAAATCCTAAAGCATATTAGATAGTTGTTCTGTTTTTTGTAGTTTATACTTAGTTTTTGCAGCTAAATGGAATATTTATTTGGTATGTGTTCATCTTGTGTAACTGTTGTGGCTACAATTTTAGATGTTCTAGTTTTTCTACTATGTGTTCTTTTAGTTTCTAATGACATGACATAAGTTAGTGTCTTTTTAATGTGCTATAAATGCAAAAAGCTATTATTATGATTATACATTGTATGTTAAGCACAACATAAGTAGTATGGATTGTGTTATTTTGTTTGGTGTGATAAATAAATGCAGCATGACTAATTGCATATTCTGTGTTAAGAAGTGCCTACAATTTTTATTGTTCTAGATTGTGTTATTTTGGTTTCTGGAAAACTTCTTCATATGTCATCAAAATGTGAAGCATCTATTTATTGGAACTTTTACAATATGTTCAGAGATATGGAAAGATAGAATATGCAAACAATGGATTTACAGAGAAGATAATACAATTGTAGATCTTTTACTAAGACATTACCATTACAAATCTTTCACCACAATAACACATTGCATTGTTTCCCTTGGAAGCTATTAAATTGTTTAACACACTGCTCATATTTCCGAAACTTGTCTACAGTAAGGATATAATGTCAATCAAATAGATACCTAACATTAAACATTCCTCTGATCCAACACTCAAATTATACTTCATACAATGAAAAATCTCATATCTAGATACATAAATGATGAAACATGGGTGGTTGCAATCTTGTTTTGATGAGAAAATATATTGTATAAATACTCCACAACTTAGTTAAACTATATTTAATAAGCAAAACTTATTTTTGATATTTTTAATCTTTAATCTGCATATATGAGTATGTTGCGTGTTTTTGTGGAGTTGTGCAGGTTTTAGTAGGAAATAATTTATATGTGCGTAGCCTTAGTCACAATCTAAACTCGAAGGACAAATCGAGGACTCGACAAGCTTGATCCAAGGCATGACAAGTGGAACAAAACAAGTTGAACAGGTTTGGTCGTGGATCACGTCGAGAGCTTAACGTGTTAATAGTTAGGCCGTGACAAGCTAAAAACCAATACTCGATAAACTCAAGTCTCAGGCTTGAGGAGATAAAGATAATAGACTTGGTCGATGGTTAAATTGAGGCGCAACAAGTAAAGGCATCACATGCTCTAAGGCACAATAAGTTTGAATCTAAAGCTCGATAAAAATAGACTTGGTTGAGGGGAAATTTGAGGCACAAAAAGTTTGAGGCACGATAAGGTTTAGGGCATGACAATTTAAAAACTACCTATTGCAGACTTTTGAATTTGACTATTGGAGGTTCTTTTGAGGGTGAACTGCTATATTTTTAAAGTTGATATATATTGAATGTTTTGAGTTGATTTTTAGCAAAGATTAAAGGAGAGAGAAGAGAGTTGAGCTTAACTTGCAAATATTATATAAAAATACTCTCTCATTTTGTGTTTACATTTGTTAAATGAATAGTATCATTCGTGATGTTAGTGAGCTAATATTGTAAGGCACTATTCACATGTTTTATTTTAGTGTTTTAGTGAAGTCCTCATTTTGTTGAGGCACTCGTGTGAAGTCCTATATGCATGTAGGCATTTGTGAAGTTCTTTGCTATGATACATTTGTTATGAAGTCCTCTTTGTGAGGAAATTTTTTGTTTGAATAAAATGTGTGAAGTTTTCATTAAATGAGGCAAATCGTGGATCGTGGAAACTAGGAAGTGAGTCGAATTCCATATAAATTTGGTGTAATCTTCTTCTTCCCTTATCTTTTTATTATTATTATTATTATTATTGTAATTATGTATAAAAGGATTAAAAATATAATGATTGGTTAAGTGAGCTTAAAATTGGCTTAAAAACCCGCATCGTTGCTCCTGCTTCCGTAATATGCATGCGGATGTGATCAAACCTAATTGATTGATTTTTTTTTTTTCAACAATAAACAAGAGGAAGAAAAAGATCATATTGTGAATCTTTAATTGTGGAGATAACATCAACATATATAATAAGTTTCTCAACTGAGTACATATTAATCATATTAATTTCTACCAATCTATGTTCGCATGTCATCAGTCATAATATGAAAGACTTAACTCTAACTTCTCAAAAGACAGATTGTCGATAAAAATAAATAAATGAATAAAGTGAAACAATGACATGAGGTAGATATATTAATTACATTTTTTAACAAAAAAATGTACAATCCATTTATTGTTGATTTAACAAGTAAATGAAAAAGCTACATACTTTCAAGGAATTTTTTGCACTTTATGTTCTTAAAATACAAAAAAACATACTATAACCACCTACAAACAAATTCACAGTTAAACAATGGTAATAACAAAAGAGAAAAAAATCAAACCATACTTGAAAATTACTTCGACGTGTTCTCCACCAAATCAAACAAGGATAATATGATACCCTCACTAAAATACTAAATTGGGGGTTCAATCCTTTAAGAAGGGCCAAATAGATGACGTTGATGTAAGCGATTGTGCATATTTGATCCGTCAAGGAGTTTTGTAAGGGTGATATAAATGTTCTAGGTTATGATGTTCATTATGCAAAGGACAAGGTTAACAAATGCAAGTATCATGAATTTAGATTGTGTTTGTCCATAATTAGGGTTTTAGACTTGAAGGGTGTATAGAAAAATTAAGACCTTAGTATTAAAATCGATGATTTTGAGCTTGGGTGTGGCAAAAAATCATGATGCATTTTTTGTTAAGGTTCTTTTTTATAGAAGAAAGGATTTAGGAAAGTGAGATTCGAAAAAAGATAACATTGCTCTGTAATCCTTTAATTTGTCATGTGACTTGCACATGTTGCCCCTAAAGTAATGGATTTTTTTAACAGAGGATTTCTTGTGGTATCTTTCTATCTATCTATCTATATATATATATATATATATATATATATCACAGGTCAGCTATTTGCAAAAGAGATGAAACACAAGTTAGTTTTTCATAATTAACCCTTATTGAAATTATCTCTACATTTTTTTTTTTACTATTTTATAATATCATTGTAACATCATCACTCTTTTCTTATTTATATAATTATAGATGAAAACATCAAATTTGTGATTTATTTCAAGTAATTTTCTTCTTTGTCTCGTCTTAACCATATGACGATGTTGAAACCAATTATTGGTTCTCATTTTTCAAAATTCAAGCCACCATCTCAAACTTCTGGTAACCCACTATAACAAATAACTATTACCTAAGCCAACAAGATATTTAAAGAGGATAGGCTACATTTAAGTATACATGAGCAATTTGTAATAGAGAATCAAATCTAAGGAATAGAGAATCAAATATGAGGATTCACGATCTCATTCCCTATCTACCCTATGACTCTTCCCTAAGTAGTCTCATCCAACACGGGATAGCCTAGGACTACATTCTCTAGGCAACTTAGTTCCCTAAGCTAGGGGTCAGGTCTTTATCCCGCTAGTAGCTTATCTAGCCCACCACATGATGTTAACATACTTGTACATGTGGCACTTATGTCAAGGATGACCATATCATAATTTATTAACAAATAATTTATCAATTCATTAAAGGTAATCAGACAATTAACAAACATTTGTGATACTATATAACATATTATATTTATACAAGCAATTTGTATTTCATTAGACATGGTATCTTTCTCACACAACTCAACCAAGTAAAAGCATAAGCATTCATCCATACCCAAGCATTCCTCGTTAGTCAATATATTGTTAGGAATTTAAGGATCAAAATACAACTGAAATATACTTTCCTTTAAAATAAAAACAAACCCTAAATCCTCGATTTTGGATCCATGAGATTCAATCAAATTAGAGCAGATAGAATTACCTTTTTGATGCTTTAAAACTCTGAAGATTCATATATGAGATGTTGCAAATGCGAACACGCTCTACTGTATCCACACGAATGACTTTCCAATCGAATCTATGTGTGTGTGCTAGCACATAGGAACACTTACTAATATTGGGAATCTCTCTCAGAAGGTGTAATCCCCCTAATTTTATGTAACCTAATTTTAACAAATACTAAAAATGTAATATATAATTATATAGAATATTTAGAACAAGTAATAAAAATCACTTCAAATTTTTCTCGATTTAAAAATGTTAAGGTATGAATGAAATTGATTATAATTAGAAAGATTAGAATCGTTACTAATAAAAAAAATTTTCAAAATACAAACTGTAACAAATATGATCTCAAATAATTTATAAACAATGATAAAATAATTGTTAATATAAATTCCTGAGTTCTTTTTATTAAGCTCAATACTTAGAAAATAAATCCTACGTTTGTTAAATAATGACATAATAGTGTTCAAACTATTTTTAAACTGTTAATGATAGTAAGTAGCACTAGGTAAAAATATGTTGTTATTAACAAATTAGTATAAATAACCCCTATACAGTAAAACATGATGTTTGGTAAAATGATCAATAGTCCAACAATAAATCATAATTTTAAATCACAATAACAGATGATTAATTTTTTTAGAACCTACAAGTTATAAAACTATAGACTAAAGATAAATCACTAGAATTACAAAAGATACGATAAGATTAAAAATAGATTGATATCTAAGAATCTAGATCTTTAAAAAAAATACTTAAATTTCACTAATATTCCAATTAAAAGATTTAAAGAATTTAAAAATTAAAATCATGAATTGTCAACGTAACCTTTAATAATTTTCATAACTAGAAAATAAACAAATTGGCAAATGTGAAACTAATATCAAATATATGATTCAACAAAAATCTTAGAATAGATCTATGAATTATAATAAACTCATTCGTAGGTTGAAAAACCCGAATAAAAATTTCTTTGACCTTAATAGATACCAAAAACGAGATTTTGTATCTTGAACTGATAATTCAAGATGTTATTAGAAGTAGTCCTAAATTTCAAACTCGATAAAATATAATCTAGGAATAGAACTTGTTGGTATAAAACGTTAATCCAAAGATGAACGGTTAAGATTATAAATACGTAATAGATACTAACACTGATCAATAATTACTAATCTAGATCTAAAATGAAAATTTCAAACTCGCTGTGATACTTGTTGGGAATTCTAAATTCATTAAGACTTAGTTCCTAATTTAATTTATTGAACTTGAAAAAATTTAATCGCATGAGTTAAAATACTAAAAATAATTAATTGTGTAAACTCGAAACTAGAAACTTATACGTATAAACAACTTAGAGTTTTGTAGTAACTTAGGAAAACTCTATTTCAATAAAACTTGTACATAACAGTTATAAATATACGTTTATAAATTAATAGTGGTTAAATGATTTCAATTAGCTATTAATCAAATAATAAGCAAATAAATAAATAAATAAAAGAGAAATTGAACGTGCAGAATGTGAATTCATGCTGGAGCAAGGAAAATCACGGATTGAAGAGGATCTCGGCTATTGCAGAATAAAAAGAAAATTCCCGTCCAGCCCTTGCACATTCAATCACGAACAAAGGAGAATGTTTTCATGCAAGAAGCAAGAGAAATCAGCTGAAAAGGATCACGTACAGCAGTAATTGAAATTCCAGCTGCAGCAGCATGTGATTTCACGTCCAAAATTGCACCAAATTAAGATCCCAAATTCCAAATGAAAATGACATATAATCCAATACAAAAACTCCACATGTGATCAACGTTTAATGCTAAGAATTTCAACTCAAATATGCAACCAAAACAACTCCAATTGGCCTAGAGAATTCACCAAATAGTAGCTGCAACAGAAGGAAATTCAAACAGAAAAACTGCAGCATCCTTCATGAAAAATTGCAGCTCTGTTCTGTAAAAATACAGGTTTAGCTTGAGTTAAAAATTTTGACCAAATAAACACCAATTAAGAGCCTCTATATGCACACTCCAAGCACCAAATATTAATTAAAAACCAAATGAAGAAATCTGTCCAAAAATGTCAACAAAAACTGCAGTAGAAAATTTGATTTTTGACCTCTATTCCACACGATTTTGAACTCTCTGTTTCACACGATTTTGGATCCGATTTTTGTTCAACTTAAGCTCCAAATTTACATCTATAAATGACCTTAGTAAACTAGCAAACAAACAGAAATAATGCCCCTTGAAATCAGCCACAAATTTTGTACAAATGAAGCAAAAATTGTCATTCAAACAACCAAAATCGTATGCGAATTTCCTAGCTGTAAATTGCAAGTTTTTCAAGCTCAAAACACTCTCTTTAGCCTCCTAAATTAAGCCTAACTTTAGTGTCTATATATATATATATATATAACCTTAAGTTTAACATAAAACCAACTCATATTCCCCACAAAAATAGGTTGAAATTATAGCTAGAAAAGAAGTTGTGACCAGCTCTCTTCACCTTGGATATTCCTCCACGTAAACAACCTTTGAGGAGCTCTAAAGCAAATATAAACCTTATCTTACTTCCTATATCCTATCCAAGCATCAACTACATCCAAAAACATCAACCTCTTTCAAACAACATCAAAAACCAAGATAAATAACCTTGGTTTACCCTAGATTCAAGTTGGAACCTAAGCTCAATAAGGTAAGAAAATAAAATAGATATATATATGTTAGTTTAGTTAGATAAATTTCCTTAGTTACTCATCTTCTTACTATCCTATTTAGATCATTATTTTCATCAAAAAGGCAGAGCTAGACCCCATCTATCATCCAATCAAGGTAAGGATCATATTAAGTTCAAATATTCATTATGTTGATATATAGGAATTTGTCTTAGAAATTTATCGAAATTAATCTAATAGTATATTGATGATATTTAAACTATTTAGGACATAAATACAACAACTTTAAGATTTTTAAGTGTACAAATTCAAATCTTAGAAAGGAAAAACCAAAACCATACCTAAATTACAACAAACTAAATTGAACTTTAGATTACTCATGTAAATCCCTAGAAAGATTGAATAAACTATATTGATGTGTTTTTTATAAGCCAAAAATGACCTCACCAATGGAAAGAACACGAAAAATCCTATGAAATCGACTATTTATTTGTTAAAAACGGATAAGAAACGAATTAGATATTGCAAAAACAAAAATTACATTATTGTTTCCAAATTTGTACAAACAGAGCGGACTGTTCCTACATTGTCCGCCCCCTTAGTGACTTTGTTTAATGAAAAAAAACCTATCAATGGATTGTACTCAGAAAATACTATGAAAACAACTATTTGTTCTCAAAAACGGACTAAAAATGAGTTAGATATGATCAAAATAAGCTTTGACTACAGTTATTAGGATTCACTTGAAACCTATGCATGTTTTTCATAAATTTAAAAATTGTACAAGTCTCTTTTCTTGAAAATAATTCCACTACTAAAAAGTATTCGAAGAGTACTATCAAATCGACTATTTATACAACGAAATCGGATTTAAAACGAATAAGAAATTGCAAACAAGAAAATCATTCAATTTTCACTCTTAATAAACCAATGTTAATTTACTGTTACTCCTATTAATATGATTATGATTAATACCATTATTAATACTACTGATTATAGTATTCCGTATTATTGATCTTTTCATCAAGAATCATTAGGATTGTGAATACTGTTATTATTTACGTTAATGTCACTATATTTATATTATCACCAATACAATTATTATTTTTGTCACTAATATTATTATTTATTAATAGTATAAAACTTGTTGTTATTATTATACTTGTATTTATTACTAATATTGATATTAACATTTCAAAAATAATATTACTGATAATATTATATTATTAAACTTAGCTTGCTTTGCAATAAAAATAAAATTGAAGTATAATAAAAATTTGATATATCTAAACTCCATAAACATACAATTTTAGTAAAATAATTTTTGAAAAATATAGATACTAGAACATACCCTTAAATAAATAAAAATACTAATCTAAGAGACGGATAAGGTTGACGGGCAAAGAATTAATAAATAAAAATCCCCTACTGAAAGCAGTAAGATTTAAGAAAAAGACAAACCCTTTACATAAAAAAATAGATAGCAACTAAAATCATGGAAAGCAAAACGAAAACAAATAACAGATAAATATTCATTACTATAGGGATTAAAACCTTAATAAAAACTGTATCAAATCTCGATACGGAATAATTAGGCACCTATAAGGATTCAATTAAATTATTGAATGACACAATAATATACCAGACTTAGTCTAATATCCAGCGATCGAGATCAACGCCTTTGATTTTAGGAAGACTTCTCTTACAGAAATAGTCCAATAATGAATCTCTATTATTTCCTTTCATAGGAAAATAGATCAATTCTTGGACTTTCGGTAGCTTACACAACAATTTAGCAAGGACTACAGGTGAGTTACTTGACTTTATCACATTGTTTGTGCTTGCAGTATAGTTGCAATTGGAATAATATATATATTCAATTGATATGCATGTGGGATTGGGAATAATGCATGATGAGTGGTGTATGATTGAATGGCAAAGTACCATAATATAAGTGATAATTCTATTGTATTATAAATGTTGTATGAAGCATGTTGATGATTGTCTGTAAATCGTATGATCGCCTTAAACTTGATTAACAACTATCGGTACTATAAATGAAATGGACATGCATCACATGATTTACATAAATTGCATTTGAAGATGTGGCAGCCTATTACGTGTTAGTATTTCGGTTCTCTGGTAATGCTTGGTTTTTCTAGGAAGAGGCTATTAGTTCTACATAAGATTACCTTTGTTCCGTCAGTTCCATGGGAACTAACTAGAAATGAAGGACGTCACCCATGATATCGCTATGAAATGACTAAAACTTAGTGGAGTTTCTAAGGCTTAAAACAGGAATTGAGTGGCAAAAGTATAAAGAGATAACGACAATGAGGATTGTGGCTATCCTGTATACTTAATTGCTTCTGGGTAGGTGGGCCATAGTATCGAGTTCCTTCAACCACGATGAGAGGGCATAAATCTCCATCCTGCTTTAGATTCCAGATCATCCAAGTTTGTAATGTGCATATGATTGATTATTGCATTGCATATGATTGATAATTATACTTGTTTGCTGTTGGTTGATGCGTGGTTTCGTCAGGTTATCTCATTGAGCTCGTGGTTCGCTCACCCCGCTCGTGGTTCGCTTACCCCCCAACAGTTTTTGTGCAAGATTAATACTAGCTGGGATTAGGTTAGGTATGTGTGAAGGGAGCTTCTCCAATGAACTCTATTGAAGATAGAGATATAGGATATGGTAAACTTAGAAAGTAAACTAGATAAATTTTATAATGTTGAAATTTGTAAGTTGTAGTTTGAAACCCATTTTCACCATTTGGTAGGGGATAAGGATTCTTTGTAATCTTGGTAGAAAATTTGAAAATCAGATTCCATAGCTGAAATCATGTAATATAATATATCATTTATATGATAAACATTTATAAATAAATAGAGTCTTGTACACTCTGACTTACAAGACGGCTCTCATATGACGGGTGCACACGTGATATGATAGTTTTAGATTAAACCTACTAAGCCCCCTATTTTGAGGCGTGACAGAAGGGTTTCTCATTTTTTGAGTTGCAGAGTTTCTCTGTAATTCTAATGTGATAGCAAGCGCCTCAAAAACCCTAGAAGTGACCATCACCTCCTATTTATAAGAAGATGTGACTGTTAGTTACCTACCCTAATCTTATTAGGGTTTTCTCCATGTCACATATCTAATAAAATAACAATTTTATTTAATAATTATTTATTATTCTTAATCTAATTAAGAATAATTATATAATTATATAATTCCCGATATGGTTATCTAAAATAACCCATAATCCAATCAATTCATTCTTTGTGCATGACCATGTAGGTTTACTTAATGTTGGCAGTAGCCCTAAAACATCTTTTAGACTTACAAGATATAATTGGTCTCTAGCAAAATATTATGCCTATCCAAATTAAGTGAAGATCAGAGATCTGACTTTTCCTATTAACAATCAATTACTTAGTCCTTTTGTTACACGATATCTTATAATTAAACATAAAGTGTGGATCAATATACTCTAATATTGTTTAGTCACGTATTTCTTGAATCCAGAGTATAACTGACCTAAACGAATGATATTGACAACTCCTTATCAATTTATTCGAGCACGACCATGCATTTCTCATTCTTACTCATCAAGAGGCCCAAAAGATATCTCTCTCAAATTAATGAGAGGAACAAATCCCATTTTAATCACTTAACTTCCTCTACATGATTTATATTATGCCCAATCTCAATTGTTATAATTATCCGGTTAAAGATAACGTTTGATTGAGTCAAAACACAATATTCATCATGTTGGAATCCATGGTGATTTCAAATCTAAGGACTAAAACAACACTACAAATGAGAATAACTTATGGCATTGATTCATGTAGCATTCTCATATTTGGTCATTCCAATACAATGTACTCTTACATATATTCATGTGCTGAATTAATATCTCATATCCATGATCAATAAAACATGATCATCATTCAACCAACATACTAGTCTTAAATCATTATTATTCATATAATGAACAACTAGGGATAATCCATAATAAAATTATTTCTCACCTTATGGTTTTACTATTAAAGTCACATACTTTAATGCCATAACGAATAACTAATTTATTCAAGGAATAACACTTTATCAAAGCAAAAAGGTCAATAACAACTTTGATAAAGAAAATGACTCATGTTATAGATAATAAATATTCAAATGACATAGAATCCATATGGCCTAAGGCACATCACTAGCATATATTAAGGGAAATTTGTAAAATACCCCCCTGAACTTTTTACCAAGGTGTTTATTCACCCCCATCAACTTACCAAATGCGATTTTTAACCCTTTAAACTTTCAAAAATTAGCATACTTAAGGACATATAACATTTTCTATGAATTTGACAGGGGGTGATAGGGGTGGTAAATACACACATGGATGAAAGTTTAGGGGGTGAATCCACACATAGGTAAAAGTTCAAAGGGGTATTTTGCAACTTCCCCCCTTTTGTTTTAACAAAAAATGTTAAGTGTCCTTAATTATATTAATTTTTTAAAGTTTAAGGCATCAAAAAGTTTACTTTTAAAGTTCAGGAGGTGAATCTACACCTTTGTAAAAGTTTAGGGGATAATTTGCAATTACCCATATATTAATGTTAATTGCAACTACTCTACATGCATAAGCAAATATCATAGGAAATACTCACTTGACCATGACATCTAAGAGTAGAGGACATTGATAGGTAGTTAAAATTCGAAGTCTATGTCACTTGAATAAAGTAAAGATTATGAAAAATTTATAAGTAATATCTATAGATAACTAAGTCGCCACCTATACTATAGAAACTTATTTTTCCATTTTAACTCAAATTTTGATGAATAACTAATTGATTTCATATTGGCTATTTGAGTACTTTCCAATGGCAAAGTCCGTTTTGAGGTTCATTGCTTGGTTTGGTATATTTTAATAGTTTTGTTCAACACCTAAACTTTCAAATTATACAAATTTGATGTTACATTCTCCTCAAATACCACTTAGAATTTGGAAATATCTATACTTATATTTATTGAATTATAAATGATCGTTATATTTCTTGTATATAATATTATCTAAAACCAATCTCATGGTAAATTTATGTAGTACAACATAATATATGATTTTGATTCATCATAAAAAACTAACTCAATCAATCTTTAAAAATTTCACATCTTAGCTAAATGTACTCATCTCCAATTATATTCATACTCAATATTCATTGCTTAAATTTGATTATAGATGAGTCTCCACATAAGTTTGATATAATTTCCACTTGATTTCTCCTCAATTACCCAAAATAGTTTTAGCACAGAATTTTTCCACTTTAAAGACTTACATTTCCAATTAATCAAATCCTTTATTCATGATTTCTAGAACTTGTGACTATAGATTTCATGTGATTGAATATTTTCTCATATCATACTTATGAATTTCCTTCAATAGTCTATTTACACATCATGAACTAACATATCATTAAATCATTCACCACAAGTACTCTTATATGATTAATTTTCATTGGACTTCAGTTCTTTAGTACCAATAAGTCTCGACCACTAGGAAAAAGGAAATGAATTTTACTTTGTTACAAGGAAAAAATGTGGCTGCAAAAACCCCAAATCTCCTTGTAAAAAGGTTCTTGCAAGGAGTTATTTCGTCACTTATTTTTGTCACGCCAGCCTCGTTATTTTAACTTAATGCAAAGAGCCACTCATTGCAAGAAGTTAGCCTCAGCGAAAAGTTTCTTGCAAGAACACGACACTTGCAACGAGCAATTCCTTATAAAAGTATAGGCAATATGTACATGGTTCTTGCAACGAGCTCTCCTTGCAACAAGTGACTTCTTGTGATGAACAACTCCATGCAATAACACTATGACATGTTATCAAAAACCTAATATAAGGACATATTCATTGCAAGAAGTTACTTTTGCAAAAAACATCTCTTTGGAAAATATAATACTATTTTTTTATTATGCAGTTAATTATTTCATTTGGCTGTTTTTATAATTATTATATTTTTGAAATATTGAATATTTTAAATTCAAAACTATATTTCTATTCTTCATATTATATTTTCTACATACAAATTCAATAACAAAAATAAAAATAAAAAATTCAATAAAACAATAAAAACCATAAGATAATGATATCTAAAATGGTTAAGTGACATTACTACATTAGTTCCAATAGTGCATAAACAACCAAATATGAAAAAGAAAAGAAAAGAAAAAATCAAAGAGTCCCAACAGTTCATAGACAACATATGCAAAAAGGGAAAAAAAAAAACACACACAATCTATCTTGAATAACTCCTAAACGAACGCTCAGCTAGAGGCCTATGTATCCCCTCTTCCTGCCCAAGTTCAACTTGATCTGGTGGTTGTATCATCCCTTGTCTACTAGGTGATCTCCCTTGCATTTGTGGTGGTGAAAACATTGGATGAAATTGACCCATAGAAGATTGTTGTTGTCCTCCTACTGACCCTCCATGCATGGATGGCATGGTTGAACCACCCATTTGTCCCCAGTGATAAGATCCAAGATCCATATAACCATATGGTGGCATAAATCCAAAAGGATTGCTTGGACGTTGGCTGTTGATAAGTTGATCTACCTTTTGGCTTAACTCCATAATTGTTCGTCGTAGATCTTGGTTCTCTGCTTCAATTCATCTATTTCGACTTGTGAACTATTAAGAGGGCATTCAATTGCACTTAGTCCAACACGCCTTGATGATGGTTTAGGCCCACTATAACCCATCCCACGTGTATATCCAGATTTGTGTCCAAGGACATCTGTAAGAATTTGTAATTCAGACTTTGGCTCCTCCTGATTCTTGTGATTGTTGCTCAGACTCAGTCTTCTTTTCTACCATCCTAGCCTACAATGACAATAAAACAATAAGCGAATATTAGTAGTATGAGTGTAAACCAATATGCGCAGTATTCATCTAATGTGTATAAACATAAAAAGAAAAGGTGTAGTTCAATGTCCCCAAATCAGACAAAAAAGAGAAGAAATACATTCACTCTATTAAAAGCAATTTCACCCTTTAAAGGAAGGAAAAGCAAAACCTTTTTAAAAATCAAGTCTATTAATGAATGATAGATTAGTCTTTCCACTTCACTCTCTATGTCCGATGGTTCAAATACTAACCTACCATTTATCCATGTTTTTATACAGTTTTGATACATGTAATAATATATAAACTGGGAGATATTAATTCATGTTTTATATTAGTCTATCCATTTTTCATCATTGCACACTTACAAATAAAGTAGATTCATTGGAATCTTGACTCTAGAAAATTAATCAAACATATACCAGGAAGGACAATAAGAAAAAAAACATGTATGCATGTATTGTCTTTATCAAATATGGCAAAATCCCTATTAACTGGTGCCATTATAAGATGTTAGTCATGTTAATGATTCAAATCACAAATCCAAATTTTTTAATGCTAAAAAAAGCAAAAAGGATCGAGCCAACAATTGAATGAAACTGTAAATTTTACTTTTTAATTGCATTGAATTCAATTCACGGATCAAATAAGGCTACTAATTATATATGCAATATTTTTCTTGGTTCAGTTTAAGACCACAAAGAACATCATTCCCACCTAACAAATGTAGAGTAATTATGTATGTGGCTTATTGGTCTATATGAAAAAGATGAAAAATGGACCGAGAGCTGTTGGTTTTTTAGGCTACCCTGTTTCTGCAACATCTTTTCACTTTTTTGCTGACATGAATCATAACAGAATCTTCACCTAAAACCAAGGTTGTGCCCCATTGTTGCTAAAATATTTCATAGTCTCTTTTTTTTTCCAACCATGTTACACATTACAACTCGAAAAATGAAGAATCAAACTTAATATATTCCATATAAAAATATAATGAAATGAAATGAAAGGTGCAAATCTTTTAAGGTGCAGACTAAGACTTAGTCAACGTTTTGGTCCGCTGTGAAATGACAAAGGAAACAGCCTAGGTTTGGTTTTGGTCAAGACGTGAGAAAAGTTTCCAAAATGCTCTTTCCACGAGAAAGGGTTTTCATCAGATGGATCGAAAAAAAAGAAAAAAAAATCCGGTATCATCCAACATTGTTATATATAAATGATTAGTCGATATTCATAAATTTTGGAGTAATAATAAGAAGAAATACAATCTTTAACATAAGCATATTACCTTCCCAGTTTGCTTTTGGTAATAATCTTCATTCCAAGAAGAAAGATCACAGGAGTAAACCTCGTTTAACCCACATGCTTGTCAACAGAAGTATTTTTAAAAGCTCAAACCACACCCACAAACATTATAACCATGATTCTCAATTTCAAAGTTTTTAATTCAAATGGTAACAAAGCACACAACACAAAAACCCATACAAGCGAATAAACCATCAACCTAACACATCACAGAATTGTATCCATAATTCAACTTGGGATTCCACAAAATCATCATCACAGGATTTTATCTAGAACTCCTATGTCTCATCGTTGACACCTTTTCACCATCCAAACCACTGCAATACTCCAGCAACAATGAATCATAACCTTTCTATCCTATGAGCTCATACTCCAGCAACAATGGTGTAACCCAACAAATCAAACAAAGCTAAATAACACCGATGACATTATAATAGTCCAGCAAAAAAGACAGATCTACAAAATATAAACACTAGTAACTAAGCTAATTTAAAAAAATTAATCATTTTTCCTTAAAATTTCTAAACTTACATGTTTTTCCTTTGCTATGTCATTGACCCAACTTGTAGAGTTGTCCTTATGCCAATGAAGTTGTTCATATAAGTCAATTTCCCCTAGTTTCTGCAGATTGCACAATAATATTACAAAATAAATGTGGAAATATTAAAATAAATTTTCTTGCTATCATGAACAAAAGGAAAAATTTAACATTTACGTTTCTCTTTATGGCATGCAAAGGACATACTTCCTCCTATGTGGGGATAAGGTAATTTATCCCTATTTTTTTTGTTAATCTCCAAACGAGTCTAGATAAATAAGATGCAAAAAAAAAAAAAAACATTATTGATACATATCGCATTACCAATGTAAATAAAACACTAAGAATACCTTGTGTACAACATCATTATCAAAGTAATCACATAAAGCTATCCAATCTGCTGGTCGATGTCGTATACTATCCGGCACATTCTGTCGAGCTAGCTGGCCTCCTCCCATAGCCTTGTATTGTGTCTTATAGTTACATCGAACTAAAGAATAAACTCTTCCTGCCACCTGATTTAGACAATTCCACCAATGTCGGCTTCTAACCCAGTCTGGTGCTTCAAACTTTTCCTATTAGATAACAAAATTTAAAGTTACATTATATTAGAGATCATACATTGTTAGTGAAAATGCCCTCAAGATAGGAGTTACCAACATATTTCTTTACAACACTTCTAGTAATATAAGAAAAATTTATATAACTATCTAAAACACAAAATAAAATATTTCTCATTCCAAATCTAATCATCCAAAAGGAGTTATATAAAAACACTATTATGTTACTTACCATAACTTTTCTAATAGTCATCTCTCTTATATTTTCCAGCAATGCTAACCATGCCAGCCCTTTATCATCATGAATGGCTAACGGCACATCTTGTCGTATTTGCAATCTAAACTCCATACACAAGATGTTGATGTTGTCTCCCGTAATAGTTCCATTGTTTTTCTCATCAATCTTCATGCCAAGTTGAGGCCAGTGACCATTCCTACGGTAGTAATCATGACAAAATGTACCTTTATATGCACCACGGACTTTCCTTTGCCCTCTAGGGTGTTCATGCTGCTGAAGGGCAATATTATCATCGTTATGGTTGTTGAAAGCATCATTGTTCTCAACAGAATCTGCATGATCATCATCATCAAGACCCCAATCCTGGTGCTGATCATAGTGGCTTGTGTTTAACAAGTTCATATCAGGTGGTCCATTCATCCTGTACCAAAAAGAAATAAATATCATGAGTTGGCAATAGAAGAAATAATAAACAACAAAAAAATATTTATGAAAAAGAATACCAAACATGAGTTAATCCCCTATTTCTCCATCTGTACTATTCTCACTATGATCTACTATAGTTGTATTTTCACCCAGAGCAGGTAGTCGAGCAAGAGGGCCTAAATCAATACATATACGGTTGATTGGAATTGTCCAGGGTACACTTATATCTTGTTGGAGTGGATCATCTGGTTGTGATTGATCTGTTATATCATCTTCAAAATCATCATTCATTTGAAATAATGCTCGATCAAACAAGTGTCGATGGTTAACCTTTTGAACAACTTTCAATCGCCGTTACGCTTCTTTGGGTCTTTCAAGTAAATTATTTGCTGGCACATATCAGCAAGCACATATGGGTCACTGTCATACCACGTGTGACTAGTGTTTATGCTTATCATATCCTCATTTATGCTCTCTGGTTGGTGACGATGTGTGTCAAACCATTTGCATTTAAAGAGAACACTTGTCGACCACCAAAATAATTTAATATCATGATACTATTCAATATTCCATAGAAAATGATTGGGCTTCCATTATGCTCCCCTATAACAGAAACTCCACTATTTTGTGTTTTCAAGCCAGCTTCCCTATCTTCTGTAATAAACCTAATCCTATTCATCACAAGCGCGAAAAACTTGAATACGTCTATACGGACACCAAGATAGTGCTTCGAGGTCATCTGAAATTTCTGTCCCACTAAGTGCTTTCAATTGCATTATCTGCATGCCAATGAATCAAGTTAATTGAATTATATGTTATTTTGTTAAAAACATTTTACATTTTAGGTGAATTATACTCTTACCTTGTTTCTAAACCACCCACTAAACTGTGAAGAAGAATTTGGCTTACATCTCTAACACCATGCGATAGCATTTCTTGTTCAAATTCCCTGCTTATTAAAGTCTCATATAAGTATTAAGCATGACATTAATATTGAAGCATAAAAAAGTATACCTTATGTATGGTTGAACCTCTTCACAGTTGTTCAATACAGTCCAGTGCATCTTATTCATTTCTTCATCCATCGGCATAAGTGAATGCACCAATTGGGCGCATAGGCTGTCTAAAAACTCGCATGCCAACGTTTAAAGACAGATCAAGGCCATCCCATTGCCTATGAGGCCTATTAAGTTTGGATTCCATGTTTTCAAAATACATAGAGCAAAATAGGATACTTTCTCGTACAACATAAACTTCCGTGATGGAACCTTCTGGTCTAGCTTTATTGCCAACTTGCCCTTTAAGAACACCTAAGTACCTCTCTACTGGATACATCCACCTATATTGCACTGGACCACAAATATGAGCTTCTCTAGGCAAATGCACCATTAAATGTACCATGATGTCAAAGAAGCCTAGCGGAAATATCATTTCAAGTTTGCATAATGTTATAATTATGCTTTTCTCCACTGATTTCAAGATGTACATTCACAACTCTTTTGCACAAAGCTCTCTAAAGAACCGCGATATTTCGCAGACTACATCATAAATTTCATCACGAAGAAACCCACACAAAATGACTAGAAGAATACGTTGAAGTAAAACATGGCAATCGTGACTCTTTAGACCCTTGAGTGTTGCCTCAGACTGACCTAGACATGATGCAATATTGGAAGCATACCCGTCTGGAAGTTTTACTTCTTTTATTAAGCGCAACCTCTTATATGATGTGAAGGCAATGTAAATTGTGCTGGTGGCTTAATAGTTCGACCTCCTTGAGTTATAAGATGCAACTCAGGTCGAATCCCCATCTCTTGTAGTGTCCTTCTAGCCTTCTCAGTATCTTTGGACTTACTCTTGATTTAGTAGTGTGCCGACCAAGCTATCACATATGTTCTTCTCTATGTGCATTACATCTAAGTTATGTCTAACTTCTAATTCCTTCCAGTATGGCAATTTCCAAAGAATGCTTTTCTTGCACCAATTGGTACCATCATCATTTTGCCGCCTTCTCATCCCAATGGACTTTCCAAGGACTATGTTTTCATAATTTGACAGTTGTCGTAGAATGTCATTTGTTGAAAATTCTCTTGGTGCAGGTCTTGTCTCTACTAATCCATTAAATTTCATTGATTCACGACGCAAAGATGAGATGAAGGTAGGAAACGTCTGTGCCCCATGTAATTAAATTTACTCTGAGAGTGTCCACTAGTTACATCCACATTACAAATGGGACAACCTTTGTACCCTTTAGTAGTCCATCGGATACATCACCATATGCTGGAAAATCATGAATTGTCCACAATACTGCTTCTCGTAGACAAAAAGATCATTCCACAACTACATTAAATGTTCGAACCCCATATGACCACAACTCCATCAACTCATCGATTAAAGGCTGCAAGAAGACATCAATATCCTATCCTGGTGATCTTGGCCCCGGAATAAGTAATGACATCAGTAAATATGGTTCTTTCATGCATTTCCAAGGAAGAATATTATAGATAAACACAATTACTGGCCATATACTATGTAGTACTCAAATTGCCAAAGGGGTTGAAACCGTCAGTAGCAATACCTAAATGAACGTTTCGAGCCTCATTTCCAAATTCTAGAAACTTATTGTCTAGGGTCTTCCATGCTAGAGAGTCAGAGGGGTGTCTTAAAATGTTATCCTCTTTAACATGCCCTTCACTATGCCATCTCATTTCCGATGCCGTCTTTTTACACAAAAACATACGTTGAAGGCGTGGAATCAAAGGAAAATGTCTTAAGACCTTCACTGCAACCTTCTTTTTTTGTCTGTCATTCCTAGGTTTCCACCTACATTCATTACACCTTGGACAATAATCGAGATTCTTAAACTCCTTCCTAAACAATACACAATCATTTCGACATGCATCAATCGAGTTTGCATCCATTCCTAGTGCGCGCCACATTTGTCGCGCCTTGTAATAAGAGGATGGCAATCTCTCACCCTGAGGCAATATGCTTTTCACAAAAGATAACCAAGCATTAAAACTCCTAATGGATTGTTGGCCATCTACCTTTAAATTCATCATCTGAATAATTGCAGAAAGAAGAGAAAACTTCGAACATCCTGGGTATACTTCACGTTTTGCATCTTCAAACAAAATACTCCACTTATTGGAATCAACTTCAGCACCAACCTCTCCACTCTCTGAATCATCATCATCATCATCATCATGGTGAACTTCACCTCGAGCCATGTCTTCTAACATCTGATAGTCCATATTGTCCTCAAATGTTTGGTCATTGGTTTGTACATCGTTATCCACATTCAAGACTTCAACAACATTTGACTCATCCATGGATGTTGGGAGTTCACCATGATAGATCCACCTATTGTAACCCCAAACCATACCCCTCCGAAATAAATGTTGTTGAATAACCTCGATTGGGTGCCATTCCACATTCACGCAATCACGACAAGGACACCGAATACCATCAGATTCTCGAGCAAACTTTACTGCTACTTGAAGGAAATCCCTGACCCCCTCAACATACGTTCTACTTGATCGATTATAGGTATGGTGCCATGTTCTTTCTGACATCCTAAAAATTCAACTACATTATTTCATTATTTTTCAAACCCCTTCAAATGTTTATATCATAAGAATCTAATCATATTTACTTTTAAATAATGCAGAAAAAAACATAACATGAATGAAAATTCTAGGAAGCAATTATTTTCCTATCATCCTAAAAATTCAACTACATTATTTCATTATTTTTCAAACCCCTTCAAATGTTTATATCATAAGAATCTAATCATATTTACTTTCATATAATGCAGAAAAAAAAAACATAACATGAAAGAAAATTCTAGGAAGCAATTATTTTCCTATCATGTATAATAAGCTCTCTCCATCAGTGACAATTCATAGGCATCATATTGAATCTATGAAACCATTACATTAATTATCAGTCCCTTTTTCCATCTTTCTTGAACCTATTCATGTATTGCATACCACTTCTGTACCTGAATAGTCACATTAAATCCTTAATTTTCCATTTTCCACGAATTTCCTAAGCCATTTTTTTTTCCAAAATAATACTAATTACTAAACAGCATATCCGACTTTACAGTCACTTAAGTTACTTGTTCAAATTTCCTACATATATTTATCCACATTGCTTGTTATCATTCATTCTACGTGGCCTATCTTCTATTTTACTATATATAGACAACATTTGCATACTTCCTCAAAGCTTCTCCGATATAGAGGATAGTGTAAAATGGTTGTTCTAAACTTACGAAATTTATTCTGTCATATTAGCGTATCATCTCACTTTTTAAAGGCTCTATCTTGTGATATTGCAATATGTTTGTGGCATATGTGGAAGCACCAGCACAAATGCATTTTTTTGATGAAACCAAACTTGATCCAGATAGGCTGAAGCTTCTTAAATGGAACTGCTAGATCTACTACACATCAGATGTTGCTTTGACCGTCAACTAATGGTGGAATCACAAGAATCGACATGGAAGCACTGGACTAGGGTATTATCAAGTTAAATAGTGATGTGCATGGTGTGGAGTGATTGATCCAGCAGGCGTGGAATCATGCTATAGTGTTGGCGGGAAGGAATCTGTGGAGCTTTGGCATTTTAGCGAAAAAGAAAAGGTGGCCACGAATAGTTGTTGAAACCAAAGCTCAAGATGTATACAATTTGCATTGCGAGAAGCAGACAATGCTACAGAATTTCTTGTATGATTGCAGATATAAAAAATCTACCAAATGAGTTTGATGTGTGTTCTTTTGCTTTCATCAATAGGAACCTGATGGAAGTGTAGAATGAACTGCATCCCGAGGCAAAAAGGAACTGAGTATGTTGATGAATAGGAATGACTAAATTGAAGATATCTTTTGTTTTTGGTTAAACAATTTGAAAAGATTGTCTAAATTGATTGCTCAAAAAAGCTATACAGGATATCTAAGTAAAGATTACATTTAACTGCAACAAACTACTCCAAAAATCACAGGACAAACTAGAACTATTATAAACAGAGCAATATAAGTAGGACAAACATCACATACAATTTATTGATCACACAAGATAACTCTGGCAACTCCAACAAATTTAATACAGATAAGTAAAAAAAAAAAAAACAACTAGATACACCACAACGACAAAAGAAACAACTATCAAAATTATATAACAATCTGAAGAATGGTACATTTGGCAGAAATGGATTATAACTAATCAAAACACAAAATCAAAAGATGAAGCCCCAAACGGTTTGCGATTCACTTTGCAAGACTCAACTAGATTGAGTTGCTTAATCTAAAGCCAACCTCGATTTTTTACTTATAGAAAGCAAAAACTAGAATTTTTTTTTTTTAACTCTTATGATGTGGGGGGGGGGGGGGGGGAAGGAGTACGAAGCCTTGTCTTAAGACGCAAGCGGCATTATCGCGAGTCTTTTAACTTCAACGCCCTCACTCCTCGCTAACCAAGCAATATTCAACTTTAAAATGTAAAAGAGTGAAAACAAATGCAAGTTCTTGTGAGTACCATTCAACTAGAGAAGTGTACTGCGTAGTTTTAGAAGACCAATAGTTAATTTCTTCGACACTATTAGCACGATCTATAAACGCTGGAAAATCAACCAGCATGCATTCACTAGGATTTGACCAATCTACTTGCTATGGACATATAGTAAGAAACATCTATACCAGATATGCATATAAAGGGAATCAAATTGCCCAATATTAATGCGAAATAATTAACGATTTCCTACTCACAAGATGTTTATAACAAAGAGATACAATAGTTTGGCAAAAAAAAAAACGG
>JAMXBD010005188.1:0-23444 GCA_024138025.1 Combretum micranthum
GATAAGCGTCTTTCATAGAACGTCAATTTCCATAAGTTGATTCCATAATAATTGGTTGTTTGCTTGGTTTTGGGTCAGCGCACACCTATGAGATATGAAAAAGAGAGACCCATCTAATAAGATATATTGAAATCTCTACATAGAACAAGAGTCCTTTATAATCGCAATTTCCATAAGTTGATTCCACAGTAGTTGGCGTTTGCTCGGTTCAAGGTTACATACACCCAAGATATATGTGAAAAAGAGAAACCATTGATAAGTAAACAAAATATATATGATTCTTACTATAGTGATAAAGTGTGATATGGACATTTTTAACCACTGAAGAGGTAGGCCTCTGGAAAGGCTACTAAGAGGCACATAACACTCATTGTTGTATCTAAGTCTTCTAATCACTGATAGTCTCTTTGAATTGTTCTATGTTTCCATAGGAAAGACAATACTTCGATTGTGTCTGCGGATAAAAACTCTTATGGCACGATTGATCCGCTAGAATAGAATAAAGCTGGAAAGGAATAACAATTTGTTATTTTACAGTTAAAGGTATTTATTGCAACAAAACGTGTTTTTCATTTATGAATAGCCATTCCTTCAGAAAAAGGAATGAAGGGGGATTCCTTATCTATTCTGCATTACACAGATATACATTCTTTTGATTATTTTCTTTTGCAAGCAAACAAAGGAATATTATTCTATGGTAATAAAGCCAGGGTATTAATTCCATTCCGCCGAATCACACATATTTAGCTTTCATGTGGCTGCTTCTTAGTAACCATCACAACCATTTAGAAGAGTATTTCTAAAAATCACTAAAATCAAACAAGCACCTCCATGTTGTTTAAATCAGCACTGAGGGCTCCATTTTCCCTTCTTGTTACTGTCAATGTAGTTTTCATCCCTTCTCATGGGGGATTCTTTTTTTAGGATTCTATCTTCTACTCCTTTACTGCAACTTTTAGCCTCTTGGAATGCCTTGTAGCTTCTTTTTTAGCACATCTTTTGATAGCTAAGTTTCTTAAAGATATAGGGTAGGAAGGATATGGTACTATGACTACTTGAGGGTTTGGTATAGGTGGGTGGTAACTCACAAGTAAGGGCTACGTGAGGTGTTAGTAGGGATAATGGGACATTATAGTTTAGGTTAGGTTTTTGTATTAGGTTTCGGTGAGGCATTAGTGCTTCGGGGCTTGAAAATTCCTTTGTAGTGTGTGGCGAGTTAAGTTTATAGGGTTAGTGTCTCTAGGTCTTCTAGCATTGGAGTATGGCTGGGGTATCGTTTCGCTATCTTTATTGGTTAGGAGTTTAGAGAGGAGGATGGAGAGTCCATCTTATTGATTGGAGGTTTGTTTTTTGAGGGGAGGAGGAATATATACTTGGGAATGGTTGGAAGTAGGAGATGTAGAAGAGGCATGTGTAGTTGATAATTTGCCTTTATTTGTGACAAGAAGAGATGAAGGCAAAAAGGTTAGAGAGGACTCATTGTAGGCAGCTCATTGATGAGGAACGAGTTGGATATGTGTTGTTGGGAGACTCTTCACCCTTGAGAAAGGCTTAACCGATGGATACCCTAATCACTACCCAAAATTTTGATTTCTCCTCAGACTCAATGTTAGTTGTAGAGTTCCTAAACTTCCCACATTTTTAACAAATGTCTGGGAGTTTTCATACTCGAAATAGACACAATAACGTTTTTCTTTATTCAAGCTTACCTATAATCTTGTTTTATTTGGATTATTAAGATCCAAGTTAATATAGTTACGAAGGAAACCTCACATTGCATCACCTTTAAGACTCAATGGCTCACGTTCCAAAACATTCCTAATTGCCTTACCCGATTTTAATGCATTATTATTTGTCATACGATCGAGCTTAAGGTTATGGATTTGAACCCACAAAGGGCATTTATCTAATGCAACATCCTTCATATTCTGATGTGATTCCATGTGTTGAGGACCAATAGCTTCCCAATAAAGGCCTAGTGGCCATCCCTTAAAATTTTCATCGTAGGAGGTTTATCCCCTAAAGTGCAAACATGCACATTAGCTTTTGAGGCCACAATTTCACAAATGCCATATGGCTTCCACATCTTCTTCAAAACAGAAACCACTGCTGCTTTATTCTTTAACCTATCTGAAACCATTCGATAGATCAATACTACCTTCTTTTGAGTTAAGGCCATTTCCTAAGTATCCCGTTATAGAGTAGGGGGATAGTCTTCACTTACGGTATTGGCATATATATGGCTAACATGGTTGTTTAACTTAACCATTTGGAAAAAGAAGGGAAAACTAGTAACATTTCATGACCAGTATAGTGGAAATAGGACACACATAAGAAGTAAGGATGGTCTAGTTATTAAAACGAAGGTCACCTATCTAAACGAAAGACTAAACAGAGTTATACTATTGAGACAACACATCACACACAAAGAGACAACCTACACATAAAATAGAAAGCACTTGGATATTGACTGTTGAAGATAAAGACTCTAGTAGTGATAATCCCAAGCAAGCCATTATCAACATCAGAAGCATTCCAGTAACACTTGAGAACCATTGGCCATGAGGGTTCGATTGGCCTGAGAGTAGGGGGGTGGGTGTACCTTGAAGGGCAATCTAAGGTTTGGAAGGGTTTTTATGATGGGGTATAAACAAAGCGTTTTATGTGTGTTAAGATTTAGAGTATTAAAAGGATGTTTGATTTTCGATCATATTACATTAGATGAGTGTGGTGTTATATGGGTCCATAGTGTAATGATTTTAGGGTTTTAAGAAAAGAGGTTTTTTGGATGGAGGGGTTGAATGTGTGATAGGTGGATGGGACTAATAAGGTGTAAAGGAAGGGTTTGGCTGCTAGCTTGTGAGGAACAAATCGATGATGAATGGATGGTGGTCGATGAGAAACCCCTCTTATAAGGGGTATAAGATCTCTACTAAGGAGAGGTTGCTCTCGTCTAGGTATAGAAAAAACATTTTTAAGTAGTTCTTTAACAAGCATATTGCTTAAGTCTGTATGGCTAGTTGTAATTTACATGAACTTGATAATTAATTTCAAAATATTTAGAATATATTACATACAAAGGTATTAATGTTTATGGGTAAATTTATTTAAGGTATCTACGTTTCAAGTGATAAAAAAGTGGAATCAACCTTTGGAGATTAATTTATTTAAGGTAGCAATATTTAAAATAATTAAAAAGATGTATCAACATTTTGCAAAGTAAGTCAAATGAGGTATAAATATTTGACCATTAGTAAAAACTAGGAAACTTAATTGAAAATTAATCCAAACGTTAATACCTTAAATACACTTTACAAAATATTGATATCTTATTTGGTTTAGGCGGAAAAGGGGGGGGGGGGGGGGTGGGGTTAGAAGATATAAATTTGGAGTAAATGCACAATTTTATCCATTAAGCTTAGAGTGGTTAGAACTATTTTCAAGAGGAATTTAATCTATTTTTCAAACAACTAAAATTACTCTCAGTTTTGTAAGATTTCATTTAATTTTTTAAGGTTATAATCATGATCAATATCATTCTAAGTCTAAGATATTGGATTTATCAATGTTAACTAAGCAATTGTTTATAGTTATCTTAATGGGATCAATTTGATTGTTAAAACTTAATAGATTTCCTTACTTATAATAATTTATGTAAGAATTTGGATTCAAATATTTCAAGAATGCCTTTTAATGCAGTGTTATATAGTGCATGTTATGTTGAACCGGTATATGGGTTTTATTATTCATATATCTAAATATATGCAGTTTATTATGGTTGTGTCCTCTCTATTATGGAAAAGAAAAGAAAAGAAAAGAAAAGAAAGGTTTTGAAGATTGTGTGCAATTGGAATTGAGAAAACCAAACCTTTAGGGTGCTCTAACGCATAAGTTAGAATGAAATCGTCAACATTATAGATGTCATGATTTCATTATGCCATGTCTAATAAGTTTGAAGCTCTATACTATAGCGTCTAAACATCTCATCTTCTACCTTATTTGTTTAATTAAATATAACATTACCTAGCAGCACTTTCCATGTGTTTTTGTTTTGTAGTCCAATTGATTTGTTAGTTATAATCCAAATGATGAATAAATCTATAACACTATTGTATTGTGTATATGAAGTGAAGCTTATATGAATACAAAAATGTAATTTGTAGACAACCAATAAAGGATTCATCTAGCATCAATCTCATATGGCAAATGTATGATGAAACTCAATAGACAATATTTAAGAAATTCCAAGTCAAATGGAATAAAATAAATCAAGAAGAGTATAAAAAGTTAATAATATAATGATATAATATAACATATAAAAATATTTTTTTTCGCTAAATTGACCATAGGTTTAAATTTTTAAGGGAGGAGACAATTTAATAAAATATATTTTAAACGTAAAATATTTAAGGAAAGCTGTTTTACCAATTTACCTTTAAGAATTAAACGATAATAAAGGACATTTGATAGTTTTATATAACATACATTTAGAGAAGGGATTTAGAAGTGTATTTGAGATGAAATTTTGAGAGTTGGTTATTTCTACACACATATAAAATATTTGAGACTCTGTCTCACTCTTTATAGTCATGGAGTCTTGGACAAATCTAGAGAGTTTAACATGAAATTTTGATCTCTTAAAACTGCAAACTTGAGAATTCAAGTTGAATTTTGATGAAGAAATATATTGTACAATTACTCATTTGTTTAGGTTAAATTACATCTAATTGACCAAATGTGTTTGTGATATGATAGGTTTTTGCTTGTGCAAATTATGTAGTGTGTTTTTGTTTGTTTATAAAGTTAGAGGATTTAACTGCACTACAGTTAGTATTTGGATGCAAGATGTACCTAAGGGTATGGCATACAAATGCTAGCATGATAGGGACTCTAATCATGTGAAATGTAGCCAGCATCCAGATACTAGGCATTTTTCACATGATTATAATGTTTCTCATTATGATGCAATGAGCTAATGTTCGGATGTGACGTCCAAATGCTAGGGTATGGCATTTGGATGCTACTAGGGTTCATGACTTGTAGGAATAGTATTTTCCATGACAAATCTGTCTACATTTGTAATCTATTAAGAAATTTTATTTGAAACTTTTGTTGCAAATTTGTTTAATTTTTTTGTATAAATTATAACTTAATTTATCAATTTTGTCAAATTTGTCTCTATTTTAATAATTAATGTAATAAAATATTATTTATTTGTAAATTTTGTTGCAAATTTTATCTCTGTTTATTACAATAGGGCAATAGAAAATCTTATTTATTTCTAATTTTAATCTCCAATACTCATTACAATCTTTTTTCTCTTTCAGTAATCTCAAACCTGTTTATATACATAAAATGAATGATACAATACTAAATGTCCACTTAAATATTTTCATTGAAATAATGCATAAAGATATACATCTTATTGTTATGAGTCCAAAATACAATATCGTACACATATCAATTAATATAAAATTCAGCAAGGAGTCAAAACGTAAGTGTTGAAACAAATAAGAAGTCTTGACAAAAATTAAAAAGTTAGCATATAAAATGTCATCCAAAGTGTATCATGATCATTTCCATCAAATCTTGACAAGTTTAGCTAGTAAAGCTTCAATTTGGCTTTTCAATTCTACCTTAGATTCTTCTTCTCTTTTTTGTAGTTTTTTCTTGGAACTCTTGCTCTCACTTTTCTAATTGTTCTTGCTTTTTTTTCCTCCATTTTTCTTGCAACTCGTGCTCTCTCTTTTCCATTTGTTAATGCATATCTTATTGTATCTTTTGTAGAATCTCTCCAAGTTTTTTTTGAGTAATAATAGATGATAATGGACCTCATAAGTTGAATTACCAGAAAATGAGCGCCTACTATTTTGGAACCATGTTATGGGGTTTTTCCCCAACTCAAAATCCATATAACCTTACATGACTACCATCTCTAGTTGTTTCTCAAATCCCCATGCGACTCTGATTATCCTACACATTCGATAGAAGGAGTAACTAATTTTTAGGACATAACAAAAAAAACCAATGCACATGGCTTTGGTTTGATACATCAAGAATGAATGAAATGAAATAAAAATTTTTCCAAAATAAGTCCTTTGTGTGTGTACTTAACTACTGCAATATGTAACAACGCAATATAAGAAGGAAAATGCAAAACTAAGGTGCCGTGCATGCTTGGTGATCTAAAAGCACCTTGTTTTTGGTTTCCATAGTAGCATGCATATGACAATAGAAAACATGATCTAGTAGAAATAACTTTCCATTAATGCTAGAAAAAGGATAAAATACCTTTTTTAGCATTCTGTCAAATGATCCCAAAACATATTTTCCTTGAATTCATAACATACCCTTTCAACATTAATATTTCTAACTATTAATATAAATGAATAAGAGAAACATTTCTAACAATAGTAATAACATCATTACCCTCACCATTTTCTCACAGTGCAAACCAATAATGATGGGCACATATCATATCACATCAATAATGTTATGACTAAATATTGAAAGTTGTATCACTTTCCTTTATCTCTAGTTACTTACCCGAAGCCAACTTTGTTGTATATTACAACGATCCATGTATCTCATTTGACTAGTCTATTTAATGCATATCTTGTTGGTATGGTAAGCATATTATTATTAAATTCAATTATGGAAACTAACCAAATAGTATGGCACAGTATATTAAGTTAATAGTCAATAAGTTATTTATTATCAATGCACATTGTACATAACTCCATTAACAAGTGTAATGTCGCTCATAATCATAGCAATCACATAGAAAAACACATTATCGATAGTGGTACAATATGATCTCACAAGTAGAAAGGGTGCAAATCATTAAACCTCTAGCCTTAGTCTACTTAGATAGTTGTAAATTATAAGAAACTAGCCCGAAAATTATGAACCTTGATCTGAAAGTTAAAAATCTTCTACTTATCTTTACAAATTTAACAAATTAAGAAAAAGGGTTGACGTCACGTTTGGTGCCTGAAGTTTCACTATATGTGTAATTTACTATCTATACTTCTAAAATAGTTTATTTAGTACCTAATAAACTTTGCATGTACACAAATGTTACCTCTCATAACATTGTTAACACCGTAAGATGACCTGGCCATGCAAGCAAATCAGTAAACGACATGTGTCCATTTCTTTTTAATAGACCTCCATGTTGACATTTCTTAAACAGTTTAAAAAAAAATAAAAATTCAAAGAGAAAAACATAAAACAAAAAAACTAAAACTTATCTGAGTAAATCTATAAAGAAACTTTGCAACCTTTTTCCCCCCCTTTTTTGTTTTAACTAAAGAAAGTCCATTGTCTTCTAATAATTTCTTACAACAGACTAGCTAAAACACATATCTATATAGCCATTGTCCATTTATCTTATTAAACATAGATAACTGCTGCACCAATGGCTTTCACATAATACTACACCAATAGACACCATCATTTTTTTTTCTTTTCGTCTCCATAGATCAACATTCATGCTACCATCAACATAACCTTCACTAACACAAAACACAATAATAGCAGCAATAAATGTACTTGTAACCATGACAAAACTTGAACAAAGCCCTCAATTGAGACAACATAACACAAAACTGAGCCACTACGGAGCTGCCATCTTCACCTAAAGGGCCTTCAACCAATATCCATTGACACGACTACAAGATCTCCACAATTTTGAGCTACTTAATGAAACACTAAGTATAATAAGAGTGTGCAAAAGTGATTTTTAATATTGTGGGATTACTAAAGAGTTCATCTAAATCTTCAATCTAGGTTTCTCTCTCCTTTTCTCAACATCGATTTCCCCAAATATTTTTCTTTGATTCTTTAATTATAAGAATTATTAACCTATTTAGCTTATTTATTTTATGTTTCTCCTTTTCAATTTTTTATTTTAAATTTTCTTGCAAGACATTTGAGAAATGCTAGAGGTCTTCTAAAGTGAAATGGATATGTGCTGCTTATTGAGTTGCTTGTAAGGCCAGGTCATTAAACGGTGTCATAAGAGGTAGCATTGATGTACAAGTAAACTTTAATTAGGTACTAAATTGATTACTTTAAAGTGTAGGTAGTTAATTACACATTTAGTGAAACTTCAGGTACCAAACATGACATTAACCCTATGAAAAATTTATGACACAAAAGTCGTGAAAGTAATTTCTAAAAAATATTTTTCCAAGAAAATGTTTTAAGTATCATTACAAAGACTATAAAGTCTAAAATGGAATGCGATGACTCTACATTATTTGAAACTTGATGAGATATATTCATTTGAGTCTGATTCCTAAGATTTTGCAAACTAGTAGTGATAGTTTGCTTAACTTCCATAAACGCAGCCAACTTTTTCTCTATTTCATGATTAATACTGGATTGCAACTTCTCTAACCTTTCATCTAATGATAAATTCCTTGTTTCAAGAGCCATAGCCATCTTCACACAACAATGATCAAGAACGAGTAAGAAGATGATGAGAGCACTAAATGATACTTGGCCTGCTTGATTCCACATAGCTCAGCCTACTTGTACTATAATAATCTTAATCATGCTGTAACTTCCTCCTATTGGCTGTTGCGCCTCTCTTTCACTATTAGGTTATGATGAAATCCTAGCTTCCTCTCTTTCAATTAGACTATTATAATTACTAATGATATTATGTTTGCTTTTAGGTTGATGGCAATCTTTGTGTCATGCCAAATTCCTAAGTCTCGAAAACATACTATTGAAGGGCCAAAGGATGGTTTTCCCTTCCATCTTTTTCCTTTTATATTCATCTTTTTTTGCTATTATTCTTGTTGCAAGTAGTTGTAAACTAATACAGTTATTTATATTTCTAGTAACTATCTCTATTTACGACTATACTAGTAAGTAATGTAATCTTCAAATCTACGAAGATTGTTGTCTCTATCTATGTTGTCTTGATGTAACAATACAATAGAATTACCCATTATTCTCTACTCAATATGAAAATCATGTATTTTAGATAGACACTTGTATGTGATTTCCATTTACTATTGACTCTCTGCTTTATTTTAGTTCATGCAATTTTTCGTATAATCCAGGAGAAATACGAAAAGATAAGGATTAAAAAATATATATAAGTCAATGCATACAAAAATTTTTATATTTTCCGCTTTTAGGAGATCTACATACAAGCCTAAGATGGGAGATGAGGAAAACATATGGAAATAATTATTAAAATACTAAATTAATACATAAAATTCTTTTAGAACTTTTTCTTAATAAGAAAAGTTGCATCTTGACCCGTAAAACTACTCTATTTTTTCTCCATTAAAATGCAAATTGTGATTTCAGCTCCTTTGAATATTGAATTTTTTCTTTGGTCAAGACATCCGATTGGCCTTAAAAAGTCCTTTTCACAGTATTTATTCAACTTATTTAATGTAGCCATATAAAACAGTACTTTAAGGTCATAGAGAATCAAAATCACAGCACAAAATACTCAAAATTCAATGAATTCTATTAGAGAATAGGTGCCTATAATATAGGTCATATTAGAAACTAGAGAACTACAATTTTCATAGGAACCTTAATGCAAGCAAAAATGTTCTTAAGTTGGGACCAAACACAAATTTATCTCTGTCTTCCAATTACTCACTTTACAGATTTGCCCCACAAGAGCCAATTACTTAAGTACAAGAATAATAAAGATAAAATATCAATTTGGTGTGTTCACCTTAAAGTATTGTACACAAAAGTATTTTTTATTTTTAAAACAATAATTCCATAACTAACTCTAAAATATGAATATTTCTCTCGCCAAGCAAATTCTTGTAAGTACATTCATTCATTCATTCACTCAAATTCCCCCTCTTTCTCTTTTCCCTCAAATATATATATATATATATATTATTGTTTCATATATTATTAAGACATTACATGCCTCATGTACCTATATAGATAGGTAAAACTAATTGAACGTATTTTTAAATGCATTTTTAATTGAGAACGTATTTTTAAATGCATTTTTAATTGATTTATTAACACTTTGGAATTTTTAACATATAAGAAAAAGGAACCACACATTGGTAATTTGTATATATGTGTATATATATATATATATATATATATGAAAGATCAATAAAATATGTATTTGTTTTTATATAAGATCTCTCCTAACTATTTTTTTTATATAAATTTATGTAAAGGAGTTATAATATTCTCTCTCTTAAATCATATCCTAGTCATGGTCATTCCTTTTGATCCAAGTTATTCCTTTGATACCCTCACTTTTTATGCTCTCTTTTGTCCCTTCCCTTTTATGAAACTCTTTCTGTCAACTTCAGTCCTTTTTGTTTAGATATTTCTATGATCATATTATTCATCTCTTTCTCTCTCTCCCATGTGCTTGTCTTACCAAGAGATTTACCTATACTGCATGCCTTAAATAAAAAATAGTGTCCAATAATGTAATTAATTTATAACACCATACATATAATTATATAACTTAACCTACTTAATTGTATCTTAGCTAAATTATTATGTCGTGATTTCTTTAAATAGAGTAGATTCATCTACACTAAGAGAATTTGGTATTATCCTTATGATACATATTCTAAGCACTTGAAACTGTTAGATAAACAGTACATGTAAGTACACTAATTAATACATATAGATGTGTTGATTTAAAAATAGCTTGCAAGTGGTTGGAGGATCCAACTTCCATATCTTTCACAGTTAGTTCCCTTTCACAAAACCTAATAATAATTCTCAGATTGTATTTGGTGTATAATTTTTATGATATAAAACTGGACAAAAGTTGTGATATTATGTTTGATTTATCACATGTATTTGGGACTGGGCAAAATTTTCTTTATGGTATTGGATAAAATCTAAAAAATTTTTGTCCCATATATATATATATTGGCTATTACAATGTAGGAGGAGAAATTCGAACCTGATACCTCTTACTTAAGAGCTTATCCCTTATATTTGATGATATAAAAATAATGAACTAGATAAAAATAAATCTCTTAACGATGATACCAAACTAATACAATCATTGATATCTCACTTGCATCAGTCCAACTATACCACCACCACCACTATTGCCGCGAATGCTGTCACCACCTCCACATCCACAACCACCATCATTGTCACTACGACTATTGCCATCACTGTTACCCATGCAATACTACTTATAAGTTTTCATCACTATCGTCACTAATTACTACTAAATCATAACTATTGCCATTAACTATAATATTTATACATAGCAATGTATGGGTGTAATTGTCAAAATATAACATTTGGTGTCATACTCGTATATACAACAACGATGGCATAACAATCTTGTTTAGTGTTGTGTATAACAAACTTGGTATAAATGGATTATATTGTCTAATATTCCTTATACAGTCTATCTAGTTCTTCTTGACCGATAAAGCTTTTACAAAAAACGCTACCTAAAAGTGATAAAATCAAAGATAAGTACAGAATCATTGAATTATTGTAAAATTATTCATATTGATCACAACTTAAAATAAACCCAATTATGTATAAAAAAGAATAAAAATAAAGATAGAAATATGTTTTTGAACCATGTGAAACAAAGAAAAAAAATAAAAAAAAGGAAAAGATAGAGGAAAAAAGGCTAAGAAAGTTGAAAAATTATTTTAGAATAAAAGATCTAAAAGGGAAATAAAATTGCTATCAACACTATGTTAGGGGGAGTGGAAATGGAAAGGGAAAGGAAAAGGAAAGAACTAGGGTGGGATGAAAATTTATGTTTTCTATTGTTTGGGAGGAAAGAAAGTTAAAGAAGCATAGGGTGAAGTCAATTCCATAGATCCCACCAAAAATTATTATCTCCTAAATGAAAAGAAATCATAAGGGAAGATGATTAAATTTACAATTTTTCCGATCATAATTACTATCTTCTTAATGAATTATTATTTACAAAGAGCTATGTAGCAATTATTGATTTCGAAATTTAAAATTTCATCTTCCAACTAATTTCAGTTCTTTCATTTTACTTTGTTTTCAATGTAATATTTTTCTTCTCCTCTACTTCTTTCCTCTCTAATCCCTTCCCTTTTCTCATACGAAGTGTAAGCCTCAACTACTAGGTTATGTCTCACATCATGACATTTATTGTTTTCGAAAATATTAGACACATTTTTTTTTCTCATTTTAAAAACAAATACTATGATCAACTTTTTTGAAATGTCCTCTCTAGATCATTTCTAGTCACACAGTTTGACATATTTATTGATGACCATATTATGATAAATTACAACATACGGCGATTTTTATCCTCTAATAAAATAAAATTATATATGTTCGACATTTTCATTTTTCCTAAGTTCATAACAAACATTTAAAATGCACATGGGGATCTATTAGTACTTATCAGCTGAGGTGGTTTAGACATCTACGAGAATTCCCTATTCTTAAATGGTTAAGTTGTGTGCTATTTTTTCAATCTTGTCTTGTTATGTATGTGTGTATGTGTCTATATATATATATAAGGAGGCGAATATAAGATCAATATTGAATATTCTTTATAAATAATATGTTTTGATCAAACAAACTCTGTTTAGAAGCCGGAAACTTTAAGTAGTGGTCCAATTTCTATTGATTATCTTTCATCCATAAAACCTCTTAATGCTCATAAATTAAAGCAATACCACTTCCTTTTCTCTTGCCCTCATTTGCTTTTCACATTATAAAACTCCCACTCTCTCTCCATAAATAGTACACCTCATGCACTCTTTTAACCACCCCCATATCATTCCTCTTCACTCAAAACCAAAACCCTTTTAATTCCTCTCCTTCTTATCTCTTCACTCTTGCCCTACTACTTCACTAGCCATGGACATTCAACAAGTACAAGTAGGTAACCCTAACGAAACCGGCAATGAAAAAAGCGGTGGTGGCGGCAGTGGTGGCAATTTCCTGTGCAGTAGCCGGCAGAGCAGTACCAGGTGGACTCCAACGACCGACCAAATAAGAATACTAAAAGATCTTTACTATAACTATGGTGTTAGGTCACCTAATGCTGATCAAATTCAAAGGATTTCAGCTAGGCTAAGGCAGTACGGTAAGATTGAAGGAAAGAATGTGTTCTATTGGTTTCAGAACCACAAAGCTCGTGAGAGACAGAAGAAAAGGTTTGTGTCAACTGATCCCCATGTAACCATCACCCGAAGCGGTGGCGGTAGCGGCGGAGGTAGCGGTAGCGGTGGTTGTTGGAGGGCTGTGGATGACCCTAATCTTCACAGCAAATACGCTCCTAACTTTATAGGATCCGGTAAGGAAGCAAAAATCAGTTGTTAAAGAGTATAATTTTTCTTAAATATAAATAGATTGTTTTTTTTTTTTCTCTTTTTGCTAAACATATAGATGATTTATTATTAGCAATATAATTTTTTAAAAACCAAAATTTAACTTGATCTTATTTTTCCTTTCAAATAATGAAACTTCATGTTGTGTTTAGTGAATTTTTCGTTATGTTTCATGTAAAATTTTGGGGAGTAATTAAGGTAGAAGATAATGGTAATAAAAATTTTGAAGTTTAATATATGGGAATTTATAGCTTTAAATTGAAATTTGTGACATATGATAAGGTGTTATATAACATGTATCAACATAATAAATAATTTTCACTAATAAATTGTTTCTTCATTTTTTTTTTTTGAGTTTCAAGCTTTGCAGGAAAAAAAAAAAAATTCCGATTTCAGAAGATAAATTTTTGATGACAATATAGGGTGATGAAATCCGTTTTCTAACCAATTAAATATTTTTCACTATTAGAATTGTTTTTCTTCATTTTTTATGCTTCTACTTTTGGGTTAAAATAAGTTCATTTTATTCTTATTTTATGAGATCACTGATGAATTTAAGTGGGTTTTTAAACTTTCTCTTTCACAGGTTTTTCTTCTTCTGCTTCTTCTTCTTCTTGCCAGGGGCTAATGGCAATGGGACAGATGGGGTTATGGCTATGGAGGTTCAATGACTGTGGAGAAGAATTTTAGGGTAAGTTCTTGTAATGGCTAAAATGAAGTTAATTTATATAAGAACAGGAAAGGTGAAAAAAAAAAAAGGAAACTAAATCTCCTTATACTCTAAATACTAGATATAATCTCAAAATAGTAGGATTTAAGGTCGGTCACTGAGAGAATGAGGATAAGGGCATTGTGATATAGTCCTGAAATGTTAGGAAATTTCCAAAATCTTTATATTGGGAGATTGATTTTAGTTAAATTTTTAATATTTAGTGTCGAGATCATATGTGTAGATTACAAAAGAAATCTTAGAATAACAGGATAAGGTCGCTCAAAATGTCATGTTACATATTTAGTGCCAAATGGGATGTTTTTACCAATTCAGAATCTTTTCAACAAAAGATGAAGATCAAACTTGATTTTTAAAAGAAATTAAAAACAAAACCAAATTGAACTAGAAAACAGATTTTGAAACCCTAAAAGAGAATTTTGCTTAAAGGGGACTTTCTTTCTTTAATTACTTTGACAACTCCAATTGAGAAAGTATATTTAACAAAATGCCATTTATTTTTTGAATGAGTCAAACATAAGGGCTTTGGAATATGACTTCAGTGCCTCTTATTTTTGCCAACCTCATATTTTGTGTACGAAAAACAAAAATTATAACAAAAAGTAAAAAAACGATAACTATTTCCATAGGTTTAAGGACTTGTTAAGATCAGCAAGCTATTGATTCGATAGTAGTAGAGTAGTAGACTGAAGCTAGACAAACATCCTAGTTTAGAGCTAAAATTTCAAAAACCGGAGAAAACCTTCGTTGAGGGGGGGGGGGGGGGGGGGGGGGGGGGGGGGGGGGAGGGGAACCTATTCTATAATCACTCATTGGAGTTAATTTCACTAGGGTCCTAGTGGAGATACGTTGTAGTTGCCAAAAAAAAAAAAAAAAAAAGGAAAATTCCAAAGTGACAATTAATTTATTAAGTAGTTCATATGGGTATTTTTGTTTTTCCTTTGGCTTTTAAATTGTATTTTATAAGTTATATAACACATGATGGATTCCTCATCTTCTTAATATGTAGTTCATATACACGTTGTGAATTATTTATTTTTCTTCTTTATATATGTTTCCTAACCTTTGGGGGGTAACTTTCAAGCTATTTTCCTGCATTCAATTTCAACAGGACCTCTGTTCCATATCGCCTAGTGGTGACGGTAGCCAAAATTTCGGGTGGATATCAATGGATCCATATGCCGCGTCTTGCCCTATGTTTGACAAGAGAAGCACATTCAACAAAATTGACAATTTCATTGATGAGGTTGAAGAAGATTGTCAAGAAGATCAAGAGATTGCAACACTCCCTCTTTTTCCCATGAGAGGTGAGGATAATAGCATTAATAATTTCTGTAATCTTAAACACGAGGAGGATCATCACCACCTCGGCTACTACGGTTCGGGCGGTTGGTACGAGGACGCGAGGGGGAGCTCACGCACCTCCCTAGAGCTCAGCCTCAACTCCTATGCGGTGGATACCCTAGTTCAGCTTGAATAATGTATGGACAGGATATAATTCTATGGTTGAACTTGCTAGGACCAAGGCTAGCCAGTGGCCTACTTTTAGCTATATATATATATATATATGTTATTTGTTTCCTATTTAAATGTGTTATTGACTCTTATAGCTACAAATTATTAGATGTACTAATTTTAATGTTGCTTTATGTTCTAAAATAATTTACTTGTGGCTTAACGCCTTAGAAAACCTATGCAGATTTACTTACCAAAAATTAGCATTGCTGATTAATCAAGTTTTCTTTCTTTTTTTCCCCTTCATATCCTCGCCTCAACAAAGAATTTTACGTACGGCTTTTTTCAGGAAATAAAAAATCATGTATATATGTAAATACGAATACCATGTGATAACGATTTGGCTAATAATGAGCGACTTGTGGGCAATCAATACGGACAATTCAAGACAACTTTATTTACTAGTCTTTTATACATCATAAGCATTAATAATTGCAGACATTAATTTTTTTTAATTAATTAGAAAACAAGCTGAAAAAGAATTCTATTATTTTTATCGAGCGGTTCAAACAAATTTCTTATTAAATTGTTTTGTAAATCGGTTGATGATTTTCCCAATACATATATACATATATACTAATGATTTTGTTAATAGGTAGTTTTACTCATCAGTTAAAGAGGGTCATTTTAATTTAGTCTTATTTGCATTATCGTTCAGCCAATGATTTCACAATTCCTCCAGTTAGTTATATAACAACAACAACAACAACAACAACAACAACTGTTTGTTTGAAAAATGGAAGAGTAATTCATAGGCATACTCAATAGTTAAACAGAAGTTTATGCATTAGGGTTATGTTGCGCGGACTTCCAGTTGTGTAATTGATTCGAATCATAGCATGAGATATGATGAGAACAGAAAAACCGGAATGAATCAGGAGAAGGCCAGGGAAGTTTTGGGACGTCGAGAAAAACAAGACGCCAAACGGTTGGTGGCCGACATGGCAATCGACCTAGCGTCAACTAATAGCGAGTTGGTGGCGGTCTCTATTGAGAGGTGGCGGCCATCCAGGGATCCGATCCTAACTCATTTTGTATTTGTTATTATTATTATTATTATTTTTAATTTCATCATCGAGTTTTGTGATCTATATAGTAACGTCAAGAGACTATTGAGTGTTGTTTTATGGTGAGATTGGTTGTTGGTTTGATGTAGGTTTGATATTTGTTTCAAGTAGATTATTTATAAAAAACAAATACAAATGAAAAAATATGTTTTTACTCATAAATAGATCTTACAGATAAATTACATATATATATATATTATATATACATTATATACAAATAAGATACAAACAAAAATAGATCATCTAAATAAACCAATCAAACAAATCCTTATCAAAGCATTGGGATTTTAACTGTACTTTAAATATTAAGTTTTTGTACATCTATTTTAGATTCTAATAAACATTGTTAGTAGAATCCATGCATTATATCCATCATTTATTTCGTAGATCATTTAACATATTAATTAGGATCCAATCGAAACCTAGTTCGTTTTAGTGAGTGAAATTTAATATCGATGTCGTTCATATTCTCTATTTTGACAATTTCATAAGAGGCTTAAACAAATGAAAATATAGTTTTTTCTTTTATCATTTCTAAAACCCTAAAATCCAAAACTACATATTAATTTATTTCAAAGCTGCCAAGAATTGCGTCATCAGTTGGTATCAAAACTTGTGGGGAAGTGCTCTTCGTGGGAAAAAAGAAATTTTTGGTAAGTGTAACTTTACTTTTTCATCAATTGGAGATTCAAAATATGGTTGAAACTTATTATATAAAGGTTGATTGTTTGTTGATGGTTCCATCATTTATGATTATTTAACTTGTAATGTGTGGTTTGGTTTGTGCTAGTATTTTTGGGATTGGGTTGTTGATTTGTGCCTCGTTCGCATTGTAAACCACATAAGATTTGGAATGACTTCATAAAAATAATTTGTGATTTGATAGAATGAAACGAATCAATTCAAGTCATTTAAGAATCTAAGGACATAATCCTTTAATTGTAACTTAGCAAATTTGCTAAGACAATCCTTATTGCAATTTCTGCAGTCATAATGAGCTAAGGGATGAAAGATTTTGGTTTCTTTCCATAATCTATATAACTTTGTGAAAGATTCTTAGGGACAAAATGAACTAAATAAATTAATTTATAGATATGTATATATATATCACATTATTCTATATTTTAAACTAAATTCTAAACTGCATTAGAAAAAAAAAAAAAAAAGGAATTCACAATACGCATGGTCCGGCAATATCCTTTTTATTTTTTATTTTTAGCGAGATTGCATTCTCGCACTAGGGCATACATATGTGGCAAATCAAACGTCACTATTTCCAGTGGTCTTAACATGTGTACAACAACCTCTTTTCGAGGCACTCCCTCTTACATATTTAATGTAACAAGTGCAAGGTTTTCATAATTCTTGCATTCGTATGTTATGAGATATTGATAATCCAAGAAATTTTGCACCAATACAAATGCTCACTATAGGCCTAATGCGACATTTTTCTTTTTAGCATTGTGTTAAAAAAGAAAGCTCCACAGCTCACAATAATAATTCTTACCGTGCTGTAGAGGTAAGGTTCTTCTTAGGGTGATCACATAAGTTACATAAATCTTATCATAATAATAATTTTTATAGGTATTTGATGGTGTGGATAACAATCATCAAATTATCTAAGTGATCGAACCATGACATGGAGCAAGCTCAATTTATATTTATTTTTAAAGAGCTAATTACGAGTCAAGATCCAATATTCTTATGTAGGTGAGCATGTTTGAAAAAGATTAGACGTGTATGGATTGGTCCAATGATCCTTATTCCGAGCCCATTAAGCTAAATTTCTCTAAGTTATCCCAATAAATGAATAGAGTTATGCTACTTAACCTTAAGTCAAGTCCAAATAAATAATTCTAATAATAATCTAAAGCTCTAAAAGAGGTTCATTTTATTTATAGTGGCCAAAAAAAAAGAAAAAAAGAATAATAAGGACCACATATATAAAAGCATAAGCAATAGTGATGACCTAGTGACATAATCCTACCATGCGTTTCAAACTCTTTCAGTACACATGTATGGAAAGAATGACGATACAAAGTCCCACGGAAAAAGGAAAAAATGAAAAAAAATGATGACCCCAAGTGATCGATGATGGACGTACGCGTTCAACCAAACTTTTAACTTGATTGTTTTCCCTTCTACCTCCTCCTTCTTCACTTATGTCCAACAGAAGTGCAGGGGTACCACACTTGTAAACTTCCTTTTCTGCCCGTGCATGTCGACATCACCAAGATTTCGAATAGATGTCTTCCTTGAATTAGTTTGACATATTTTGATGCCTAGACTACTGATAAATCCATATTGTTCCTTAGGGAATTCTTCTTACATACACGACTGAATATACGAGATTGATATGACGACATCTTAATCTTATAATTTATCATCTTGTAGAACTTGGTAACCGTCATTGTTCCTTAAAGATGTGTTGAGAAAGGATAAAAAGTGCAAAAATTTGCTTCCTAAATTTCGGGTTTTTTTTTTTTCAATTTAACTCATGAATTTTAATGCTATTAGATATAACATATAGTTGAATTTTTATTATCAAATTTACCTTGTCTTTGTTTGTACTTCTTTTCGACCCAATCACGTGACATCATTTTAAAGATGGTTGAAATAGTAAATTTAACAAGTAAAGTTTTGATCGAGTATAATAATTAGTAATTTTAAACTTTAGACATAATTTGTAGAATTTAGTTAATTCAAACTTTATATATAAAACCTGAGGGAAAACCCATATACTACATATAGTGCATCTCTCTCTCTCTCTCTCTATATATATATATATATGGATATATGGATATATGTAAACACAGTTCGTACATGTGAGGACATGGAAGACCCTTACATAAGTAATTTCCATCCCATTTAAGTAGACTTGACAGAGAAAATGAACAACAATGGACAGGTCTTGTACATTATTATGTTGATTGAAGTCGACAAGCTATGGAGATTTATTTGTAGATCGAAGAAGATCTCTCCAACTTTTTTATGCTTCAAGGACATTGAGTCCCTTACTAGCAAAATATGGAAGGACATACATCATGCTTTTGACCTTATTTGTGTAAAAGTGTTTGTGAAGGATCTCAATATGTCCATTTGCTCACCTATTTTCGGCACCAAGAATTATAGACATTTTACCATCTTTTGAAGTTAGACGAAGGGATATGGAAATTGTATTATATGCCACGTATAATGTATATGTGATGTGTAATTACCAATGGTGTTCTAACAGGTAGTTGTATGTGTAGTGGTTACTTTAAAAACCACCAATTATCTCGTCCATGTGTTAATGTATGGTTGATAGTTAAATAGCCTCTCTCTATATATATATATCTATGCACATGGTGGGGTGTATTAGCTATGAATATCTTTTCCAGTTATAAAGGTTCATGACATCGTAAGAAAACGTACTGCCAAGCACATTTATTGTACTGAGGATCTTTTATTCAGCAATTGGTTAGGAACATTGATTGTATCTGTTGCCAACTATCATTGGATTTAGATTTACTTTTCATCGGATGTGTTGAATGAATATATTGTAGGATGCAATTTCATTGAGATTTATTCTTGTTTGATAAATGAGGCATGACCTTTTCGGCTGTTAATAATCTTTCATGTACGATAGGTTAATTCTAAGAAGACACACAGACATTTAAAAAAAAAGAAGAAGAAGAAGAAGAAGAAGCTGCCAAGTTAAATATATTTCTAGTTGTGAACTATTAAAGGTTGATTTAACAATACACAACTTTTGAACATGTGTATACGCCTAAACTGTTGCATATAACACAAAAGGTTGCTTAAAAAATAATAATAATAAAATAAAATAAACAAATAACATTAGTATGAGGGCTTTAATGGTGGTTAGAGTTGTATATGAATCAAGTTGAGATGACATAGTATTGAGCATCATTTTAGAGTTGACCAAGTTTAAATTTTTTAAATGAAGCTTCACTTATGCCACATAACAAAGTCAAACTTGACTTAATAAAATTTGTTCAAATTTTATTTGTTTGAAATTTTTTTCTTCTTCAAATTATGATAACCACATCCAAGCTCAACTTGAATGATATTTATACCTGAGTTTGAGTTCAATTAGGCTTATGAGCTTAGCCAAGCTAAACATTGGAAAGTTCAAACTTAATTAACTACTTAAGTAACTCATGCTTGAGCTTGACACATTGTTTTTTTTTTTAATCAAACACGAATAAATAACGACTCAGACTTGAATAGCTTACATATAATCTAACTTATTTTAGATGTATGTATATATTTCTAGAAGATATGAAATTATCAAGTCACACTCTAAAGACACGTTTAGTTGATGGGATGGAATATGGTGGGAATACACTTAAAAATATTATGGAATAGTATAAAAATTTAATAATGATTAATTTATATGGCAGCATATAAAATGCTATTAGTAGATTAAAAATACATCTAGACATACTAATACGTCCCTTTGTTGATCCATGGTTCGATTAATGGCTAGAGTTTTTTGGTGGAATATAGAAATATGTAAGAATAGACAAAGGCATTGAGAGTCAATAATATATAAAAGCTATATAGCTTTCTAAGTAATTATCGAAACACCATAGAGGACATGTAGATTGATTAAGAAACAAGAATGTTATAGCTATTAGGAGTCAATAATATGAATTGAAACTTGTGATATAGTAGATTCTGTTGTTATATTAGATTGCTATTAATCGAAGACTATGGTTTGGTGCAAATAATATTTAGACTTGTGGAGTTTTGTGTCTTAAATCTTGAGCTTTGTTCACTTTGGGTAAGTACACCTATTTCTCTACTCTATTTTAGTGCATTATTGTGATCTATAATGTAAACTACACACTTTGAACTTAATACTATCCATCATAGGAGGATTTAGAAATGTGAAAACTTATTGATGTTGTTGGCTATTCTCTTGGTGTTTGATTAACCAATATTGTTTAATAGCGAGTATAATGGTGAAGCAGATTGGTATTTATAGTTTGTGCATCCATATGTAGGATTTGAATTCAAAAGGCAATTTTATTGCCTTGTTTGATTTCTTAAGTTGCCATTTAGTTGTTAACACTTTAATAACAATTATCAAACTTGGGAATTAATGTAATGGTAATATCTATAGAAGTCTCGCAATGATTTAAATGCTAACCTAAAATTCATAGGAAGACTAATGTCTATTTGGTTAGTTGAGTGGGATGAACTATTAACACTAATATTTTAAGGTCCAAAATGAGAATTTGATTGATATTTGTGTATATGTTGACACGTTTTTGGAAATAAGTCGAAAGTACTTAGTTAATGTGGTGGTAAATGATTTACTTTAATTGTATTAATGTAGAGCAAAATTTAATGCTGATGGCTTTGGTAAACTCATATCCCTAGCTCTAAATGAATGCAAACAAAATTTGGCATTGTAAGTGAAGTGCTTACTTGGACGAATGAAGAACTTTTTTTACTAATAACTCTATTACAAGCGTCACTCTATTACAAGCGTCATTTCTTATGTACTACCATTTGTAGCTAAACCATTGTTGTGTATATCTATCCTCCTATTTAACTAATGTACTCACTTCGCTCTACCCAAACTAAGGGGTTAGTTTCATATTAACCTTAAGTAAATGTATGAAGATTAAAGTTGTTAGAAAGGATTAGGAGTTTAACAATACTAGCTAATTAATTTGTTTGAAAACCTATCTTTGGATCAACTTGGAAAAGACAATGTATTGCTTTGCATATAAGGTTTTATTGTATGTAATTATTTGTAAGGATGTATATAATTAAATAATAAGAGGTGTTGCTCCTATGGGTAAGCTTTTTGTACCTAGCTTAATGGAATGATAGAAGAGTTATTTTCAAATATGGATTTGATCTTACTATAATCATAGGTGTGTGGTGGTTTGAACTTGTAGTAGAATAGAAGATTAAAATGAAAGGGATAAGGTGGAGTCAAATACTAGGAATTTATATATAGGAAGAAGATAAGACCGATTGAAAGATGAGGGGGACATGGGGGTGCTAGTCATGTGATAGTAAATGGATAATTTGGAAGGATAAAATTTTTACGGTCAAATATAGCACTTCATCTTTAGATACTAAAACTCATTTAATGTATCTTTTTCACAAAATTCTATGAGTGGGTTCATAGATACATATAGATACTAGAAAATGCTTTTTATTATGTTGAGATACATTTTAGGTATTTATTAATTTAGTCTTGTTTATAGTTAAAGATTTAAAACATGGTATTGTCGAGTTACTAATTTTTACATCTATATTCAATTTGTATTGGATCACTATTTATCACTTTCTTTTTATATTTCTTATATTATTTTTGTAGTTAGATATATCATTAATTCTCTTTTGTGTTGATTTACTTTTATATAAATTGTGCCATGACTTAAACCTTGGAAATTTTATGATTGTGAGATTACTATTGTTATACATATGTATAATGAGTAGTAAAGAAAGATTGTAATTACTTAAAAAAAATTACATCAATCAAATCATAGAATCAATAAATATGACAACGATGAGTTAAATTACCCCATGAATGCCTCCTCCCCTAGGTGAATTTTTTGTATAGTGTTAATGAAATAAAGAAGAGAAGTGGATATATGATAAATTAAATATTGAATACTATTGATCTTAAGGTATGTGTGATAGCATAGTGGTTAAGGACTTCTTTTGTGTGTTCTACATCATGGTATTGATTCTAGCAAATTTCAATTTTGTTAAGTTTTTACTGCTTAAGGCTCCACTTTTGTGATTCTTAAATTTTACTGTTAAGGCTCCTTTCATGTT